>KZ807309.1:591261-604332 GCA_000696205.2 Oncopeltus fasciatus | reverse complement strand
AAGGACACCCCCCTGAAGAAGGGCTGAAATTTATACTGATAAGTTGGATAAAATATATTTGAAAAAAACTTTTTTGCTTACAAACCAGTAGTTCATTTTTCAGCTCCCAAACCGAACTAACTCCTGACTAACCTCTCCTCATAAACAAATTTATGTTCAGTTGCAATAAACTAAATATTACAATGGCATCGAAAGAAAACATATTTTACTCTATTAGCATTTCAGGTAGTCCCCTATCCTATTCATCTGACTTTCCTCTAAATTTTTTTTTAACCTTCCTTTTCACCTTTATAAGTGACATGCCAAACTTCATTAAGAAAAAAAAATATATTCGGTAAAATTAAAATTTACGGTACAGGTAAACCCCACTTCTATTTGTTCAATTTTACTGTATAGCTCCTAGAATACATTTTTAATAAAAAACATAGTGTTAAGTTCCAATATTTTAAACAACATATTATGTCCGCTAATCTAAAAAGTTTTTTTGTTTCTTCGCACTTGACATTTCAGATTTTTTCCAGCTCCTTGTATTCGAACTCAGTTTTAAAAAAAAAATATATATTTAAAAGCGATATGCCAAATTTTATTGAGAAAAACTGAGGCATAAAATTGAATTTTTATAGAACCAGACTTTTTATTGTTTATTTTTGCTGTGTAACATATAATTTTTTTTTAAATAAACATTTCTATGTTGTTTTATTACTCTAAACTAAATATTATGGCTGCAACATTGAAAAGACTTTTTGTATTAACTCTTGACATTTGAGGTAATTCCCCACTTCTATTCTCCTGATTTCACTCTTATACAGATTTAGTATTTCCAATAATTTTTAGAATTGATAAGGCAAATTTCATTAAGAAAACTACTAATTTTGGCATCAAGGCAGTAAATATACTAAGTAATTTTTGTTTATTCAAGAAATACATATTTAAAAACTGAAATTATACAAATATGAATGGGGGTGTGTACCCGGAGACCGTAAATTTGGAAATATCTAAGAGTTTGATTACTCTAAACTAAATATTACTCTCGCAAAATGGGGGGGAAAAAAAAATCGTACCACACTAGACATTTCAGATAATCTCCCACTCCTATTGGTCCAATTTTTCACAACTTTACCTTTCGTTTTGAATTAAACAACAACATGCAGGATTTCATTTAAAAAAAAAAATAATAATAAAAAAAAGTGTGACTTGTGATGTGCTTTAAAGATAGGCTGGAAGATAGGCAGCCAGGCAGGTAGGAGCACGCATATACATTTCAGAGTAACTATTACTTTTGGTGTCTAGTATATAGGATCGGAGAAAATATAGGAAACATTTTCAAAATGCGGACATGAGAAAAACCTCAATAGATAAATTACTTCGGGATTCTTGAAAATGTTGAAAACTCGACGTCAAGTTTTTTTTTACCGATCACGTAACTCACGGTTGCTATAAAATGAAATTGAGGAAATAATGAACCCAAAACTAGAGAATGAATTAAAATTAGTGAATGTATTTTTGTCAAATACCGAGATTTTTACGAAGTATTCGTCTCTGTATTTAATACATATATTTAAACACCGAGACGAATACATCGTGAAGTACAAAGAAATTACAAATTATCTTTTTTGAACATATATCTTATGCATGTGTTCTACGCATTTTTTGCTTAGCTCAAAGATTAATTTTGTAATATTAAAAATAATTATTATTATCCGTATTCAAGACTTTTATAAATAATTCTAAATAAATAAACCCCCTCTTCCTCGACCGACATCAGGCATAAATGAACTTATTTAACGATTTGCAAAAATTTGTTTAAATAATAAAATTAGTTTTTTTTTTTTTTTTTTAAATAAGGAAATTACTTCATAGTAGGCAGGAAAGTAACGCGATAGGGGAATAGTGGGAGGCTAGACAGGAGAAACGACGTCGCTAAAACTCTAATGAACGTTACGAACGCTGGTTATGCCTCACCCAAGTGGTCACTGAGCGAAGCATTCAAACTTCTTTGAGCTTCTTGTTGAAGCCGCTGTAAAGAGGGTCGCTGCTGGCAGGTGTACACAACAGCCAAACCTCACCAATAGCTATAGACCCAGGTGGTCTTTCTTCCCGGCTATATACACAGATTCATTCTTGTACACAAAACAGTAAATAGTTTTCAATTTGAATAAACAAGAAGCATATATTTCTTTTATAACGTTAGAACAATTACTTATAACTTTTCATTTATTCAGTGAAATGGGGGTGAGGATTTAACTGATATCCAATATTTGTATAAAATTAGTCGATTGGTGTAGCCCTTCTATTTTTATTTTGACGCAAAAATACTCCGACGGAAGGGAGGGTAAACACACATAACCCTAATAGAAGAGATATATTTTTTAAACTCTTGTAGTGACAATTAAAATTTATGGATAAAGAAGATCGGTACTATTTAATGAAATAACACAGTTAAGTAGCGCTAATAACCTTTCAGCAGTTGATGCGCGATATATATATATTTAAAAAAACTCAGTTAAATCGGTTCTATTTACAAATTTTACATCAGTCGCTGTAAAATGAGAAAAGTCGAACCTCAAGAACACATCAATTTACTGATATCCAAAATTAAAAATGTAAACCCTGAAATTCAATGACTAATAATTAGATTCTAGTACTAATTTTGTGGCAAATAGTGCCAGTCATTAGAAGAAATAGATTCCAATGAAGGCTGTGAGGATCGGAATCTGAGGACACGGGAGAGTGAGATAAGGATCTGAAGACAGGGGTGAGTGAGACAAGGGTTGAGCCTGGAAGAGGGAGAAACGGCAGGAATCTCCAGGAATATTGAGCAAGACCATTATTGAAGTCGTGATGAAGTGTGGAGTGTCACAAAGTAATCTCCCACCCCCCTCCTCTCCATGGAACTAATTCACTAAAGAATACCTTCCTGATCAATGAAATTTTATTTAGGAAGCGAAAATATAGATTCCAGCAGAAAATTGATAAATAATTAATTATATGAAGCACAAAAAGAGATATAATACATTTTAGGAAACTTATTCATCGCAGTCTGTTATAAAAATACACAAGAACATCAATCTATCAATATTTAATATAATATTTTTCATAATAAATAATTGTAAGATGTGTCGGACTATGTACTGCTCACCTCCAAGTATTATTACTTTCAAAGTTCCTTTAACTTACAGGCTTTTTATTTTTTAATCAGCGCTAGAATTAATATACAGTATCACATTTTAATCAATATATACTATAAATATCTACAATAATATTGTGCACTATAGATTTTTTATTGCAATCACGAGCTCAAAGGAAAATTAGCCAAAAAATAAATATCCAAATAAACAAAAAATATGTAAACATATAACAAAAATTACTGGTTTTATAATTATTATTATTATTACCTACTAGTTTCAGTCATTAAGAAAAAAATGTTTATTGAAAATCTTTATACTATAGTCAGCATTCAAACTGAGTGATAGTATTTTATTATTTGTATTTGAGGAATTAAAAGTCACTAATATTGTATTGAAATTATACTATCGTGTTAGAGTAGTTGGAATTTCAGAAAAGGTATTAACTTAATCTGCATTCAAGTAATGTTATAGAGTAAGTGCATTTAATGATATGCCAGTGATTATATTCAACTACAACTTATTCGTGGGTAAAATAATTGTAATTAATTAATATATTGTTTAAAGAAAAAAAATTGCAGTATTGTAAAGTCAAAGTTGTAAATTGAATTTACATAATTGATTACTCTGTAATCGTAGGATATTGAGTACGAGTGATTCTATTCGTTACTCGTATCAAAGGATTGGTAATCAGCATTTTCCGTCATTTCATACGGGATAGTGTTATCATCATTTTGCTTATAGGATGTTCAGGGTGGTATTCTTCATATATAGCATTAGCTTAATCGGTATTTGGAAAATGTTATTGAGATAATTGAATTAAATATTCACAAGCAAATAACTACTATGTAAAATCGAATCCAACTCTAAATTTTGTAACTCGACAAAACTAAAAAAATATTATTTAAAAAAAAAAAACTAAAGCTTGCTCTAAACTTTTTGAGAAGGAAGTATGGTGGAACTAGTTCAACCTTTATACATTCTTAAAAATCTTCTTAAATATGAGTTTGGTTTTTTTTTAATTAAAAGACATTAGGTTAAAAAAATCGATTTTCGACTTTTTATATGCTGTAACGTAAGAGTAACCAAAATATTGGGGATTGATTAATTTTTTCTTCCGCTAAACACCCTATCCCCTCATCCAATTTCAGACTACATTTGGTGTCTATATTTTTAAAAAAAATTCTGGTCCAGTTAAATATTTTCCTTAACATGAGTTTTTCATGAATTGAAATACTTAGTAATTTATGTAATAAATGAATAAATAAGAAATAATAAACAACTATGAAAGTAAAAAATTCCCAGAAGCTAAGTTTTAATATCAGCAAAATACTATTATTAATTGAAACATTTATGACCTTTGACTTTTCATATTGTAATATTTTATGTACATTATTTTTGCAATAGAGGTTACATAATGTAATTAATAAAGTGCTTTAAATATAAAAGTGTTTTTAAAGATTTTATTAGTTGTCGCATACTCATATGTCATTAAATGTCATTTATACATGAGTACAGATTGTGATTTATAAAGTATTACTTCCCTCTCCTTTTGGAAATAATTATAAATTTAATCCTAGTGTCTAAAGATGACAATACTGATATCCAAGAAGAATAAAGGATCTTAGTTTACAGAAAGTATCTTGAATAGAGCAAGGGGGACTATAGTTTAGAAACCACTCAGCTGATGAAGGACGCGGACTTGTGAAGCTTCAGAAACATAAATACTGTTTGAAAAGAAACAAAAAACACAACTCATTCTTTATGTTTCATTTTCTCCCTTCTTTTGTCTCCAGTTTTCACTCTCTATTGTTCCAAATGTCCCCCATTTGATTCTAAATAAAATTAAAGACTTGAAAGGATATCAGAATGCGATATACTTTGTTTATTTATTTTCACATAACCCAAGGGATTCTTGTTTCATAATCCCAAGTACAGTGCTACAAGAAAACCAAACTGATTATATATTTATTATTTAAGTTATATAAATAAGAGAAAATGATTTATTTGACTTTACAATTCAGGGAAGAAAAATAAAATCCACCAAGGAGACATACTACACATCATGAAATGACTACAAGAAGAGTTCAAGGCATGTAAAAGGGGAATAAGACCAAGCAAAACCTAGGTCAAGGGAATAGGGTATTGTGGTGAAGGTTGTCAGAATCGGTAGATTGTCTATAGCAAGTCATAGAATTTAAATATGGTATATGGAAGGAATAATCAAAGAAAATTATAAATCGATGCCGAATTGGCAAGGTGCATTCGTGTAACAGAACACTTAAAGATTTTTAAATCCCTAAAAGATGGTAAGGAAACTGAAGCAACATTTTCAGGAGTGTATTTGTATCTGTACTTAAGTACTCCTCAGAATCACCGACACTCGGGTACAGAAGTAAGGTGCGGGTGGTAGAAATGCGGTTCTTGAGAATAGTTAAATTTAAGGCGGGAAGCATAAGAAATCTAACAGTCCCACCTCAAACTCTAGGCAACCGTAGAGGAAAACAGGCACCATCGGGTCGGGCACCTTCGGAAATGGACATAAAAAGGGTTTCCCGCACTAACTGAGAGCCCAGGGACGACCATTGCGCGCTGCAGGAGGCTCTGTAGACTGCGGTAGACAGAAGCTCGGACCATGAGGATCATGATAAAATATCTGTAATAGTTTGAGGTTATTGTGTAACAAAGTAGTTTGGGGGCAAATTATTTGAAATGTTGAAAGAAATTTTACGGGATTTTTGAAGCGGGTTTCAATTTCGGCCAGGAGTTTTACAGAGGGGTTATTCCATGAGGGCTGTCTATAGTGAAGTAAGTGAAGATATAATAATGGTCTTAATGTTCTGTTTTAATATATTTTTATCCTCATGATTTACTTATTAAATTAGAAAGATAATTTGTATATTGTACTGTATATATTTGGTTATTGTTAATTATAAATATTCTTTTAAGTTCTATTATAGCTATTGCAATTATCAGAATAATTGCTAACGCTCCATATTATGTGTCCAACTCTACCCTTCATCACGACTTTAATATTCCTTTTGTTAAAAACCTTATCTCCACCCGCTTCAAGCTTTTCCATAGTAAACTTCAATTTCATCCCAATTCATATGCCCAATCCCTGTCGTCGGACTCCAATCCTCACAATCCTCCCCGGCAATTAAAACGGAGATGGTCTCGCGACCTCCTGGACCTTAATGCCTAAACCTATTAGGAGTGGGGTCGATGGGCCCCTTCTCCCTGCACAGTGATGACCATTTGTTTGTTTTATTGTTGATTTTATTTTTATTTTATTTTATTTTTTTTTTTTTTATTTTTTTTTATATATCTTTTAATATATATTTCTGCTTAATATTTAAAGACTTTTATTGAANAATTAAAAAAAATTATAACTATTAGAAGAAAGATTTCAGGCAAATTAAAATGATATTACCTACAATTTGTTTTCTTTGAATTTTTGTCACATTTACGGTAGATTCGACCGGAAAAACGGCTCTATATATATTCTATATATATGTATAAATATATACACACACTCATATACCTATTGCATAGATAAAATTCAATGTCAAAATATAAGAATAATAAAAGAACTACTTTCGAAAGGTTACGCATATAATCATTGATCAAGGAGTCCCATTAGACAATGTATCAAAATTGTATCTTATGCCAACTACTTTCACACATTTAAATTGGTTTTATGGGTATTAACAAAAAGTGCTTCGCCAATTTCAAAATTTTTGAAAGTGGACCTGTTTGTTCATAAACAATGATGCAACACCTCCACCTACAATAGATGCAATAAGGAAGGCCTACGTTTAATCAAGAGAGCTAAAATAATTTCATTTTACAATTGGAACACTTTAGCCAAATGATTTCATTCCAAAATATATATTAAACAGCAAAATCTGAGACTAAGTTTAGACGTTAAGCCATCGAAAATAATTTTAATAATAGAGAAACATTTTAAACATTCTTTTGTTGCTTTATCGCAAGAGATATTAATGTGACGGCTGAGAGTAAGCTTCTTATTCAGATAATGGCCTAAATATCTAATACATTCATTAAAACTAATTGTAGTATTGTCTGTGAGCTTGATGGGTAACGGTTCAGGTGGCATTCATTTTGTGAATGTTATAGCCTCTGTTTTATTTACATATACTTTAATATTCCACTTGATGTAGAGTTTTACGATATTTCGTTCATCTCGTTTGGTTTAAAGTCAGCGATCATGCCTTTATCTTACGATATTGAAAGTTAAGAAAAATCATTATTACTCGTATTATAGTTAGGCATTTACCCTTTTTTTTTTTTTTTCAAGGGGTTCACACTGATCTCAATAAATTTGTTGCTGGAAAAAAAAATCTATCACGCAATAGAAACCTTAACTAAACTAAATTTCTCAGCAGCTCAGTTTATCAATATTCATATTGAACTTACCATGTCATGTAAAATACATTTATTGTCAATAAACAAATGTTTGTTGAGGTTTATTACTGTAAACTAAATCTTATGCAATGATTGGGGATTACAATTAAAAATAGATGTCCCCACTACTATTTTCCAATTTCACTTAGCGACATGCGAAAATGCGTTATGGCAAATCAAATAAATAATAAAATAATAATAAATAATTATGGATCCCAGGACGTAAATTAGAATGTATGTTTCATGTAAAACACAACTTCTGATTGTTCATTTTCGCTGAGTAACTCCTAAAATATTTCTTTAATCAATAAGAAAATATAGAATAAAATTTAAAATAATCTGTCATTAGAAAAACCTCCTTTGGTCATAAATCCACATTCAATGTAGTCATTTTGGTGTATTGACCTAGAGCAGAATTTGCCTAAACTTTCTAAGGGAGGACTTAGCTGTAGTGTAGCTAAGTTGAAGTATCTAGCTTTCTTCGTTCGAGAGAATGAACAGAGATACAAGTCCCTTATCCTGTACACGAATCAGGGTCTAGATCCGCTCTTCCGAAGTTTGTTCTCGGCAGGCGAACTCGTTAGGACATAGTTCCCCGCTTCCGATAGAAAGTATCTTCTAAACAGATAGACTATCTCCATCCGAGTTTTCATTCCCCACTTCCTTCCAACAGGTTTATATGGTTTTACTTTAAATACATTGATCCCATGGTGTTAAATAATGTTCATAAACTAAAATAAATAATATATTATTAGATTATTCAGAATCACGTATAACAACTGAAGGCATTCATAAAAAATCACGTAAAAAAATGTATAGAATAAAGACGCTATTAAATCATGTTTTACACATATAATGCTCTATAAATTTAAACAAACAGACTAAAACTATAGTGTTTTATTTTGTTAAATTTACCAACTATATCAAACATAGAAAATTTTTGTTTTAATTGAGTGTAAAGTTGTTTTAAAAAAATTTTTCTCACTAAATAAAGTTCCTAAGTTTCCAGTGCCTTGAGTATTACTATCGAATGGCAATCTATAATTAGCTTTTCTATCCAAAACCCTATGTAGTTATATGGGTAACATGTACATACAAAACTGAATGAAAATTTAAATAAAATGAAAATAATCATAATAAATAAAAAATTAATGAATGTAATTACTACTATAACAATTAATTAAAAATATTATCACATTTTCAAGCTGATTAATATATTAAGCACACATTTATAAAACAAATACGTATAAATTCGCAAAGTTAAGCAAGATTTGTGAGTATAATTTATCCCTTTCCCCAATATAAACCCTGAAATGATTTAGCAATTAGCCTGGTAAGAATGCACTAAAATACAGTCGAGATGTAGAGTTTTCGCGAGATACTTGTGGAATTGTGAGCGTTTACTCCCTGCCTGTGTTGGGATCCGTTGCTCAGCAAGTGAGGTGTTTTGAAAGGGAAATGTGCCGAGAAACAAGGCACAAATCGACGAGCAAAGTGTCCCAGTGGGTCTTTAGTGTCCAAGTCTGAAGGGGCTGTTTCCAGCACCCTCCACCCACCCCTATTCTTGGCCAAACCAACAACACTGGATCTTGCCCCCCTCATCTTAAATATACAGGCATTTTAAACATATACTTTCAGTTTATGTCAAAATTTTATTTTAAAACAAAATACTTTTCTTTTTTTTTTTACTTTAAAAAATTTGTTGAATTATTTACGATGAAGTAATTCTTCAGGCAAAAGTCCTGGGTATAAAACACTCATTTTTAATAATCATTATTGGGCTCAACCAGCTTCTGTTCTTAGCTAACGCTTCTTGAGGTGCTTTTAATCCTGCATTGTTTTGCAGTATTCTTTATTATCGTCCATTTCAATTGACATTAACATAATTCTTCTATTATTTTGACATCCAGTCATGGAAATGTGAACTTAGGACGTCCACTCTCGCCTCCATGATAGCCCTGAAGATGGTTTACAATGTAAGCCGAAACTTTGGCAGATAATCTTTTTTAAAAAATACACTTTTTTTAAATTTGTATGTTTTTTTTGGATCTACCTTGACCGAACACCAACTAAAATTATTTAATAATAATATCTACGGTCAACAAACTCTCCTTTTGAACATAATTCTTTTAAGTTTCTTTGTCCAAGTCGATATCCGTGCGTATATCGTATATAAACACGAGCTGTAAGCCATGGATTCGTTCACCCCTCTTCGTTTCTGACTTTAAAATACTTATCGAAATAGGCAAAAGGTCAAAATTTAAAACACTACTATATCAAATAAATTTAATTTCTCTACTGACTAGTATAAAATTTTAGGTTAGCATATCTTCAACCGAGTACTTCAACGGGGATTCATCTAGGCCTGCAAAGGCCCTTGCAATCAGTTACAAATGCAGCTGACTCCAGTCAGCCATAATGGTCGGTTATGCCTCACCCCGGTTACTATTTCCATCATGTTCTGCGAAGCACAGCGTCCGTAGTAAATGCTTTCACCTGGACTCGCCCATACTTACGAGTAAAAGGGCNAAACAAAATTATCTTACAAGAGATTTCTATCTGGCTCATTATCTAGAGAACTCTTGCAGAGCCAGGAGATATAGGTCATTTTGTCGCCATTAAGGGCTAAGATTGTCTGGAAACCTTTGGGAACCATACTGCCTCATTTCCAATGATCGACTGTCACTGTTTCGGAATTCAAACACCTTTCAGTGCCAACTCCAAGAGTAATCAATTCTCTTCCTATTTCTCTATGTAATATAATTTTTCAACCTCTTTGGGCTAACAATATTCGATTGACTAATTTACTTATCTATTTTGCTAACTGTTTATAAATCATTCGTATTATACTACATCACAAATCTCATTATCCAGAAAAGCTCTCAGATTTATCAAGGCCTGCCTGGGCTCTTCCATAAAGTTATAAAACCGGCTCGTCATCGGCTCTCGAGTCCGTGTCAGTTTTCGTGTCAGATCGCGTGTCTCAGAACGTCGGCCTGGTACCAACCAGAGTCATCTTGCAGTAAATAGTGACTAACAGAAATTAGCAAGTGCAGACAATATTACAAGTTATTTTGAAGCCTTTTTGTAAATAAGCACATATCATTTATTTTTAGATATATTTTAGTTTGCTGTAAGTAATTTATTTATTTATTAGTTTAGGGCAGTATTTATTTTATTATCTACCAATAGTGGGTATCCGAATTTTTTCTTATAAATTAGGTTCAACTTATATCTTCTAAATTATTATTGACCCGTAGTCCATAACAGTAACAACTTTTAATATTGATTTAATATAGTATTTTAATATATATATATATATATGTGTGTGTGTGTGTGTGTGTGTGTGTATGTATGTATTTGAGGAAAATCTGCTTTGCCATCAAGCTCATGGTGCTGTGAATGAAAGGGGACGTTATTCATCAAGGAGACATGAAGAGGTAATTATGTACCTTTGTGGTCTGAAGGATTCATTCGAAGAATATGTACGCTCACTATCATACACGATCGATAAAGTGAGGAAATCTTAATTAGTGTGAGAAGCCTTTCAAACAACTCTACCGCCCTCTGATAATGATAATTAATTCTAACTATAATTTAATATTACCCTTTGAAATTAAATACTACATCTTCAACGGTATTTAAGCTTCAACCAACAGGCGAGCACTCATTAGCTCCACATAAAGCACACATGGTACTGAACCTCTTCAACTCATATATTCCTTTGTTGGGGCATTTTACTGCGAGGGAAATAAGCGAGTCGAGTTCCAATCGAGAGAGGTCAAGAAAATTCCATGAAGCTCAGCTCATCATAGAACGTCGGACAGAATGAGATGAAATTTTACGTAAAAGTAGAGTTTGAAAAGCTTAGTGCTGAAGCCGTTTGGCTCGAGATTAACGTAGAAAAATAATTAGAAAAAATAATATCCCTTTCTACGATTGAATAAATATCAGCTGCGAGCTATTGTCATTACAATAGCATCTAGCTGGATTCTTAGCAAATTTGTAGCGGCTTCCTAGCAAGAAGCACGGCTTCCTGTTAGCTGTTGTCAGTTTGCTACCCATGGATATTATATATATATATATATATATATATATATATGTGTGTGTGTGTATTTATAATTTATGATAGTGGTTTTATTTATGGATGGGCTACAAGGAGTAAAGCTTTACTAAGTTCAAGTAAAGAAAGATAAATTTAGTATTCAGTTTTGGGCATTAAAACTCAACATACTCCGAGTCTTTTTTTGGTGGACTTTCTGACAGGACAGCAGCGCAACACGTTTTACCACTCTTAATACATTATTTTAATTGCGCTGGTCATGGATAAGTAAAAATTGTCTTTAGAACTAGTCCCATCTCTCCAAAACAACGCTCACTAAAAAATGGAGGCAACGGTATTGCTTAGTAAAATTGGGTAGGAAATATGTAGGATATACACTGCAGAAACCCATTTCTGCTAGTTATACCTGTTTCCTAAACCTAGTGCCTTTAGAATTTGGGCCTTTAGGTCGGACCATGGAAATATAGCATATTATCTATACAGTAAGAGTGTAGTTGTCGTTACCTCGTAGTACTCTCAATTTTCATTTTTGGTATTCCATCAGCAAATGATTTTAGCTAAATCAAGGCCAAAATATACTATTCACAAAAAATTTCTTTCACAAAAGCTGTAAGAATGAAAAGTTTTATTTATTTTAAACGTAAATAAATTTTATAGGAACAAATACAATATTATTCCCATTTAGATTTCAAGAAGCTTCTCTGGGGAAAGAGATTAGTCCAGGGTTCATTAATTAATAATCGATTTTCCTTTAAATGACCATAAATGTCACATAGAAATCTGTAAAATCAAAGAAGGTAAAAGTGGCTTAATGGATGAATGACTTAGAAGGATGTAATGTCCTTACGCAGATAAGGGATTAACTCAAGAGGTTTAAGAGTTCTGCTTGAGATAAGTGGAAAGTTTGCCCACACAAGACTTAAGGCAGATAATGGAGATGTGGAAAGGCAGCAGCCGCCTCTGAGGTATGCTAAATGTCCCTCGATGTATGCTATCTTCACTGAGCTAACTAATCCAACCGGACAGTCTAGAGCCAGCCTTAGAGATCTCACGGTTTTTCCTTCTTTACTTCTCCAGCTTGTAAGAAAAATTAATTATGTAATCTTACCAATGTCTTCCTTTAACTAAACAAGGGGAATTTTCATTCGCTCATATTCTATTTATAACTTATAACAACATGTGTCAATGTACAATTTCTCCTTATCTATCGTTAACTAATTTATTTACAGACAAATTTAAATGACCTTCATTAGAGTAAAAGGAGAATAAGTTGTACAAAGCCTCCCCATTAGGTTCAAAAAAGTGCAGAAATTTACCTGCTCCCGGTTTTAGAACAAAATCTCCTAAAGTTTGAAATACTTTCCTTTAAATAACTATACACTTCTTATGACATGGTCATGCATATTCCTAAAGAAAAAGGTTTAATCGGATTTCCCCTATAAGTATATATATATA
>KZ807309.1:436439-447468 GCA_000696205.2 Oncopeltus fasciatus | reverse complement strand
GGTGTATAAAACATGGTAAATATATACCATCTGGATTTTTAAAAATCTCTCTTTACAACTCTCATTCTCTTTTCAGCCCTGAAGAAGCCATCACATGATGTGCGAAAGCTCGGCAAAAAAGAACAATTTGACTCGGTCCAACCCGGAAGATGAAATGGTAAATACATCTGACGACCGACGAAGCCTACGTGAACAAAAAAAATCTTGTGACCTTTAACACGGATACAAGCACACCAGGTATACCAGGTATAAATACCAGGTATATCATATTCTTGTGACCTTTAAACACGGATACAAGCACACTTCGCACACAGGAATGAACGCAAAGTATAGAATGCTTACAAAGTTTTCTGAATATGTTTTATAATAAATAAAAAGACCTCTGGAAAATAAAAGCTTGAATGATTTTACATGTGATGTAAAGAAAAATAATCTCTCTGTCGAATCAGAGCGGAAAACCGCAGAATACATATTCTATCGCTTCCTCCTAAGCTCTCAGTTACAAATCATAATTATTTAATTTATGCAACGTTTTTTCTCTGATTTTTATCTTTGTACACGTGTATTAATTACTTTCTTCTTATTTCAAAATTAGCCATAATAAAATATCTAAATGTTCTCTTATACCTCTTTTTTAAAAATGCTTTAAAAGGAAATTAATTAATTAAACAAGACGTTTAAAGATTTTCTATTTAGAAGTGGTAAAAATAATTTATATGAACTTTTAAAAAGTCCATTACGCAGGAGCTGCATAAGCTAAGCGAATTTCGCAGCATCTTGTGGCCTTACTCAGCATTGCGGTTGTGTCGGCCTAAAGGCAGCCTTAGCGAGCTTATATTCAACTCCATCATGCAACATAAAATTAACTATTTACTCTTATCAAAGATAGAAAACCTGTTTAGTTTCTGTGTCTCCTGTCAAATTGTTATACATAACACATTCCAGATTTGGAAAAAAAAAAATAACCATGTTGGATATTTATCACAGACCAAATAATCCAGCCTTCATTTAAAGTGAGTTAATATGTATATTATTGATCATGGTCTCTAGTTTACTGACAAAATAGGTTTTGGGATATATTTCCAGAACTATGATATTGCGCCCTTCATTTAAAGTGAGACGGTGTAACCGTAAGTTTATAAGTAGATTATTGATCATGGTCTCTCTTTTACGAACAAGATAGGTACAATAGGGATTTGGGATACATTTCCAGAACTACGATATCGCAGCCTTCATTTAAAGTGAGACGGTGCAACCCTAAGTTGATAAGTTGCTTATTGATCATGGTCTCTCTTTTACGAACAAGATAGGTACAATAGGGATTTGGGATACATTTCCAGAACTACGATATCGCAGCCTTCATTTAAAGTGAGACGGTGCAACCCTAAGTTGATAAGTTGCTTATTGATCATGGTCTCTCTTTTACGAACAAGATAGGTAGAATAGGGTTTTAGGATATATTTCCAGAACTACGATATCGCAGCCTTCATTTAAAGTGTGACGGTGCAACCGTAAGTTAGAAAGTAGATTATTGCTGAAGAATTCTCATTTATTGAAGGTATACTTAGACTGGTAGAATTGGCAGGTTAAGGAACCCCGCCATAGCAATGGGACAGGAATTGTTAGGTGCATCCGCATAAGATTGCAGTTTTAAAACTGCATTTGAACTGGATATTTAAATATCCTGACCAAAACGACATATAAGTGCTCAGACATATCAGATTGTTATTGGTAAAATCTAATCAAGGTGCGGTTGAGAAGTTGGCGAAGAGCCAAAACGCAAAGTTGGCAAGTCTCCCCTATAAAGCTTCGAAGGTTCCATTAAAGCAATTCACAGATTTTCCTAATGAGTTTGACCATTTTGATTTTAAATTTTTTAAAATAAAATGTTCCTACCACAATAGGAAGTTTAGTATCACCTTATCTCTAAATACCCACTAAGCCTATGGGATGTCCTGCCGAAACCGACATTATATATTTTGTCTGTATATTGTATGGGGTGCTCCCATATCCAACTCATCAAAAGGTTTTTGGCAAATTTATTGGAGATTATAGATAGAAAATGCAGTTTACCATACACTCAAGAAAGATAGGGATAGATCTTCCTTTATGTTTTGACCACCGAATACGGAAACTGTTTGGATCATATATATTGCGATACTGGGTTAATAAATTTTGGAGTTTATTACCAGTAGATATCTTGCTGGATGGCAGTGGTAAGAGGTTAAGAATCACTGTGGAAGCAAAGAACTCTAGAAACACACTTAATGCCAAATAGTCCTTCAAAAATTATCTTGTGGTCACCTAATGGTGACTAACGTCACGAGAATCATCACAATGAAATATCAGAGGCACAGAAAACGAGTAATAGTTAGCTCAGTGTTAGTCATTAGTTTCTCAGTGTTAATAATGGCTTACCGATTAACTATTTTATATTTGGCTGCCAAATACTGATTAGTTAGTGAAGAAATTGAGAACATCCAGGAAGGAATCCAAAACAAACAATTAAACAAGTAAAAAACAATTCCATGAGTCAATTAAACATTTTACACTGTTAAATTTCAGAGGCCTCTTAATTATTATACATTACTAAGTAATGCTGAATTATATACGTAAATTTTACATAAGATTTATAGTAATTTGCATTTCGTATTTTGTTCTACCTTTTGTTTTTACCTTTATATTTATGGAATACATACATATTTTTCTTAGTATTTTGTTTACATTGTTTATTATTCATAAAAATAATTGCTCGTCATTCAATGTATTGTAAATAATCAATATTATTGCCACCGCTCCTATTTTATTTATCGGTATTCAACTTTTATTATAATGATAAATGCTAAAAAAACATTAATTTTGTTGGGTAATATTGGAGTAATTTGTGTAATGGTTTAAATGCAATCTCAACCTCTAGTAATAATAGCTTTTAGCTATAGTAGCTGAAATATTTAATTATCGAAATGATGTTCATCATAGTTAATTAAAATAATACCATAAAGATATATATTTCATATACACACACACATTTATGTATGTGCGTGTATATAAAAATATTAAATTCCTGCAGGAGGAGGTTTTTTAAACAAATATGGATAATGATATAACAAATAGCACCAAGAGTAGAACCAGTGTCACTGATTGGGGATAAGCACGAAAGTTAATGACCTTTATTTACGTGAGCTCTTCACGCAGAAGATGCGTAATCTAAATAGATTCTCTACTTCGTTAGAGATAAATAAAAATAAAAATAAATGACTGATTTGACTTAATAAGCCAAAAATGAACTTGGAGTTAAGTTAATGTCAGTAAAGCTGGCACTAGAACAGCGAGTGAGGAAGGATCGGGAAAAGCATTGATATTTTCTAGACACGTTATTATACACCTTTCGTAAAAATAAAATAATAAAAAATAATTGTTTCACAATTAGATTTTTTAAATATTACTTTTCATAACTAAAATAATAGCATAGATATTGACGATTATTCATCGGGCTTTTACCTAATTTCCCTGCCTTTTTATCAAAAGGTTTACAAAAAGCCAATGCTTTCTATATTTTAAATAGTAAAGGGTCTGCTAAAACCTCTAACTTATATATTTAAAGATTTTCCTTCATAAGAGTGGATAAATGGATCCATAGTCGGATTGGCCAAATACCTTGTAATTGAGAAATATTCACGAGCCTTATTAAGTAAAAAAACTCATTTGGACATTCTCCAAGCATTTTGGAAATAGCAAAAAAGAATATATTAGAAGCGTCGTTTGGGCAAAGGAGGAGACTTTGAGTTAGAAAATGCAAATCGAACTGATAACTTTTCCTGGCTAAAAAACCAGTTACATGATTTCCAGCCGTTTTCCCATGACTTAACGCATCAGAAACTCTACTTTTGCACAAACACACTCGCAATATTATTATGCAGCTTTATACTATTCTTTTTCTCCCAATGTAAGAAAAAAAAAATAAAAATGAAAAATGTCAAAAATTAAACTGAAATCTACACTCTGACGTTAAATTAAATAAGTTTTTTTAAACTAAAATAAACAATATTTAAGTTTTATTTAAATAANATAGAGAGTGCAGTCCAAACACAAAAAGACAATATCACAAGGAGCAAAATTTCTAGGGATCTCTCGCCCTTCGTCAGTGAAAAGTAAGGAGTGAAGAGCTGTCTCTAGTCTCACTTCACTCTTCCCTCCTCACTGACGAAGGGCGAGAGATCCCTAGAAATTTTGCTCCTTGTGATTTTTTTTCTTTTTGTGTGTGCACTGCACTCTCTATCCGACCTGTTTTTGATTGCTGTACATATATATATATATGTGTGTGTGTGTGTTTGTGTGTGTGCGCGAGCGTGTGTGTGTTTGTGTGTGTGCGCGAGCGTGTGTGTGTAAAAAATATGACAGATATATAAATATTTTTATATATGCATGTATATTTTTGAGTGTATGTGTGTGTACCTTTATGAGATATTGTTTAAATTACATAGCGTTTGTGCATAAAAGTAAATATTGCACTGTACAAGTATATAATGGTATCCTTCCTACTCCCTGGTTCTGCAATTTTTTGGAGGGTAATTTTATTCATAAACTTTTATTACTTAAGAATACTTAAAAGAAATAAAGGAGTAAAAAGAAAATTTAAGGGAAAAAACTTCAGGAAATCTCCCAAAAGATATATATGTCGTAAAATGTTTGGATACTTGGGTAAGGGACAATCGGAATCAACACTCAATGGAGATCAGTTCATTATTCTAAGCCCTGAGGATCACACTGAAATGATCGACAGAACTCGTGTATTTCACAAAATATATATCTAGTAGGAGACATACTGAAGTTTTTCTTCCATTAAAGGTAACCCGCAGACTGGTAATATATATGACAAATACAAATAAATAAATAATGAGGCGTTGCAATGAACTCACCGTTTCTGTTGGAAAAGCTTATTCGTAATTCATTTTCCACTGTGACTAAAGACCAGCTAAATTTTTCTTCAAGTTCATTTTTAATTGAATCTAAAAACATAAGGCTATCCGAATTAATACTATCAAGAAAAGGCTCGGACAAAGGACTGTACATTTAGAGCAACACTTTCGCGACAACTAATTAATTGGCTTGGTAATTCGTACAAACTTGATTCATGCAACAGACAAGGAAAAAACAGAAGGCCGTCGGAAGCAAGGCATCGTATCATAACTCGACAGTTAAAAACTGAAGAGGAAATATAGGTAGAGTCGTGCTCACATGCAACAAACCATATTAAATTTCAGCAATGACAAGTTTTTTGTATAAAAAGTGCGTCAATATGTTCCCTCATTTCAATTATGGTGTGAGTACAAATCTGGGGCTCGCTGCGTATCAGGGAAAGACGAAAGAGCAAAATACCGAAAACCGTAACTGGACAAGACCGTATATGAAATCTAACAGATTTTAACAGAGGTATGTCCGACTTTTCATCACCTTCTGCAAGGTGCTCTTCAGAGCAGGGCTCTCCGAGTAAACTGAAACATGCACTAAGCCCGCACAAACTGCCACATGAAGCAAGCGAAAACCAGGGCATTAGTAAGCAACCAAATGTGGCACATACGCAACCTTGGCAGAAAGATATAGAATTAGAGGGAGAATCTTTCCCGAAGACTTCAGTCAACATCGGAGGACTCGGTCCCATCAATACATCCTCTACCCTCCCTTCCACATCGCCCATTTTCTCACCGCCACTCCAACCCTCTCATATACCTCTCTTCTCAAATAAAATATCCCTCCCACCACCCGCCTTGGCAGTAGAAACAAAATTTACACCATCTTTATCGCCGACTGAATGTATAACAAATGCATCAAAATGCACATGAACGCTGAATTAAAAAGACTCTTCTTACCTTGATTTTGTAATTTCGAAACTAAAGTGCTGATATCTGAAGTGATAAGTAAAATGACAACCAATCTCACTCGTTACATTGTATAGTTGTTTTAAAAAGAGGAGGGCCTGTTCAATCATCCTAGTTTCATCCTTTAACATAATCCTTAATAAACGTTTTTCGTAAACATGTTATAGAACATAGATGTGTTCCTTATATATTAGGCACATTATTGTTTATTAAATAGCACTAATAATAAGAAAAATTTTCTTGGTATTCCATTTTGATATTCCTAAAAGCCTCTCGCACTATCTTTGTATATTTTAATCATCGAACTAATCCTCCGGTTACGGAAAGAAGTTCATAAAATTACAATAAAGAAACCAAACTTGTATGTATTAAAGACAATGTTAGCTCCTTCGAGCGTAAGACGATATATTCGTCTTGCTCGGGGGTTTAGACCCCCAGAGTGCGGGGAATATAATGAATCATTATATGGTAAACCAGCTGGGACTCGAACCCGGATATCCTGCTTACCGGTGGTGTAAATGGTAAACATGCCAGCCCGGTAAGCAGGATATCCGGGTTCGAGTCTCGGCTGAAATAGTAAGATTTTTTTATTCTATTCCCTTGCATATATTGTATTATTTCTAATGTTCCCCACCAGGCTGCACTACAATCACGGCGCTCTCGTAGCTCAGGGTATGGAAAAAGACGACGGCCCCACGGATTGATGAGAACCGCACGTCAATGGCTGGCAACTAGTCTAAGGGGAGCAAACCAGTACAGAAAACTCAGTTCCTCCACAGTTAGCGGGAGAGGGACAATCACGAAAAATCCATCTCATATGGAGACTAAAACTTCTAGGGCCTATAAAGCCTACCACATGTGTGTGGTATTTAGGTTAAAACATTTAAAACTTATGCATTTAGAAAGATACTCTCTCATAAAGAAC
Organism: Oncopeltus fasciatus; assembly: GCA_000696205.2. Classification (NCBI taxonomy): domain Eukaryota; kingdom Metazoa; phylum Arthropoda; class Insecta; order Hemiptera; family Lygaeidae; genus Oncopeltus; species Oncopeltus fasciatus. The sequence continues at coordinate 440,664 of KZ807309.1, read as the reverse complement.
AACCATATCTTTTTTTTTTAGAATTATAAGTATATATTCACGTAGGCTTCCACAGTCATCAGATGTATGTAAAGTTTTTTCCGGGTTGGACCGTGTAAAGTTTTTGATGGTTGCCGAGCTTTCGCACATCCTGTGATGGCTTCTTCAGGGCTGAATAGAGAATGAGAGCTGTCTTCAAATCCAGNCAGCGCCGGGTATAAATACCCCTGGATTTGAAGACAGCTCTCATTCTCTATTCAGCCCTGAAGAAGCCATCACAGGATGTGCGAAAGCTCGGCAACCATCAAAAACTTTACACGGTCCAACCCGGAAAAAACTTTACATATATAAGTATATAGTTAAATTCTTATTAGATTAAATACATGTCAAAATATCTACTTAATTGCTCAAAACAAGTGATTTCAAAAACGATAACAAATTTTATTTCATCACGTACTACGTAGTAATTATTTCCAAAAGTCTTTCATTTTATTGCTTATCTCTAACTGGTCTTACAAACTTTTTTTTATATTTAAGTCTACTTTGTCTTTTTATACAATTAATGCGAGGGAATAGAATAAAAAATCTATCTGTCCCAGCAAGGACTCAAACCTGGAGTCCCATATGCTAAACGTCCCATATTATTTCGATGGTTATTGCATAATTACTGTTTCACTATAAAGAACACAACGCCAATATTTTTTTCTTATATTATATTATATAAATACTTATGAATGAAATAAATAATTATTTAACCTTGTATCATATTTATTATTATTTCAATAAGTATTTTGCTTAAGGTATGGATGTAACCAGGAACATAGTTTTGCATTCTATCCAGTTACATCCTGAAAAGAGTTGCCTAATATTGTATATAGCTGTTCCCATCCAAAATGTACGGAAAGGAAAGTTAGATCTGGCGCCACCTGTATCTTGTACGCTTACCTGTATAGCACTACATGAATAAATAGATGGGAAGCGAGCGAGCAAAGGATGATGAATTAAACACTCATGATGATGAGTCTGGGACCTGACAATGGTAGAGAAGGAGTAGGGGACGAAGAATATGACGATCAAAATTACGCGCCCCAGTTGGATCTCTGTGTTTTATAAGTCTGCTAAGCTGTGAAATTCTATTTCATTAGGATCTTAAGAGGCTGAAATAATTCGTTAACAGTAAACAATACATATTCATGCATTGAAACCGCTTTTCACTAATAATGAGTGAGCCAGAAATCCGCTAATACCAATAAATGTTCATTTAATTTTTTTTTTTTTTAAGGGATTAAATTAAGCTATAGAAACCTGAAAATATCACACGAGAATAATTATCTTAAATGAATGGAAAAATGAGAGCACAGTATCAGTTTTTTTCTTTCTCCAATATTTGAATTAACTGTATAATTTACTTCTTTTTTTTTTTTGTTAATTTACTCTGGATAAAGGCGATATTTGCTAATGATACAGCGCTCTGATCCGGTAAATTAAGAGGTCTCACGGATCTAAAGCCCACTGTACCACAAACAAATCTAAATCAAATACACACAGGTTCTTCATCAATTTTTATCCGTGTGTAATAATTTAAGCTGCTGATAAAGATTGTATAAAAAGCAAACGACGGCTTTATAAAATAAGTACATATTAAAATGTCATGATGAAACTGTTTACTGAATTTATAAAAACAAATGCTGAGCTGTTTATTGTATTTTCAATTAAAAATACTGAATATATCGGGAAAAAATTGATAAAAATTAAACTTACAATCCTAGTTTGAAAACAACTTTTCTAATAGTAATGAAACATGCATAACTTAACAACATAACTTCGTGTATTTATTCATAAAACGCTAATAACAAATTTAGCACCTTCTTAATGCCTTTTAATTTTTTTCTTGTTAAAGTTAAAAAAAAAATGACTCAATGAGAATATATTGGAGTGTGTATGCTTAAATGTATTCATAAATAAATCTCTACGCTGATATCGGTTGCCTAAGATATTCAAATTTATTTTATCTCCCTAATATAAAGTTAATAAATCCTATTTATTATTTCTCAATAAAAGCTTCCCCATGAAAGAACACAGCTCCAGGCTAGATAGTGCCGTTATTCTCAGGTAAGCCGGCGCCTAGGGATATAATCTTGAGCCTATTCTATTACCATATAATAAAATGAGAATGATATATGGGAACAGAACAGTTATATTTATGCCCCATCAAAGACTTAAATTGCTCGCTGGAAACAGCCACTTTACACTACTCTGGGTTCCGGGACATCAAAATATACAAGGCGACGAGGTCTCGTCGTTAACGCGGTCGCGGATAAACTGGTCAGGAAAGAACTCAGAGTCAAGTCCAGAGCCTTGCTGCGGAGGATCCAAAGTCTTCTCCAGGAAAGTATTACTGCCTTGGAACCAAGGTTGTGTGAAACTTTCTAGGCGAAAAAACCAAAGCTGAGGTACTCCAAGAACTTACCTACCATGAATGGAGCTACAATGAAGATTCTTACTTCTTAAAAAGCATTGACTCTTAAGTCACACGAAAAGAAGATAGGTTTAGAGGACTCTACCTGGAGAAAAAAGAGATATCGTAGAGGCTGTTCCCTAAGATTTACATAGCTTAATTAAGGACCTAGGGTTCGGTATCACAAACTACACTTTTTGGTCAAGATGATCAAGGGCTGAAAATAAGCCAGACCGTGCTGGAATAACGATAATACCCACAAAAAGCTTGAACTTACCCCTAACATAGGGAATGTAAAGGAAATTTTGGACTAGGTAAGACTGATGTAGTGAAACGAAGGTAGAGAACTAAAATGTCCCCCTTACGGATTAAAAAGTAAAAATAACATCCCTAAATGAGCTAAGTGTAAACTATGTGGGAAATACTATTATTAATGTTATTAAATATAAAGTAGTGAAATTAACATTAAAACAAAAATGAAGTATACTAAAATATTTTAAGACAAATCAGACTATTTAATTTCGATAATTGAGAAAATTTTCTCATAGTCACTAGGGTTAAACTCAAACCCCATCCTAGATTAGAAATATTCCCTAAACTCCAAAGAATAGAATTTTTATTAAAATTCGATATTACTTTATTATAAACCATAAAATAATTCATTAAAGCTAATTTCAATATAAGCAGTTGTTTACGCCTTAAAATCTCTCTCAATTATAGTAATTTTATCAGAGCCTAATTTAAATTTTTCTTGTGAAATTCATGTATGTTGGAAGAAACACAGGTCTTCAAATAATATACATTTTAAATCATTTCTTTCCCTCTTAACTAGTACTTATAATTATAAAAATCTAAAACGAAATTCGTTATCCAACCTATTGAAGAGGTCCCACCCGCGCAATGTACCATAGGCGCACAATGCAGGATCTTTCCGGACGACATGTGGAGAGGCGAAAGGATATATCGCTACAAAAGCGGACAGGGGGTGGGTTTGCTGGTAGACCGCGAGGGGGTGGGATTTCCCAGCGATAATCACGAGGGCACTTTAAGTGAGAGGACACAAGCGTTATTGTGAAGGGTTGTTAGTGAATATAGAGGCTTCACAAAGAGTAACTCAGCTGATGGAGCTGTCAGAATGGTGAATGGTTTCATTTCACTTCAATTTGCCAAAACGAATGATTTTTTCAGCAAAATATCTTTGATACTATAGGTAAATTCAATAAAATTAAAATATAATTTACCTTTGAAACTTTGTACCTCAAAACTAAGTATAAATGAAAAATGTAGAGCACAATATGCACAGGTCTCCTGTAAAATACAGTTTTAAAAGATGGACAAGATAAATAGAAAGAACTAGCATATTTGTTCTTTTTAATTTGTCTTTTTTAAATTTCTAATTATTAAATTTATCTTTACATCTATAAAGTTACGCCCAGTAGCGGTGTAGCCAGTGATCAGTACACACCTGTTTATAGCGCTCCGTCTTTCCAACTATAATATACGAGTTGTGGGAAGAACTGAGATCTCAAACTCTACATACATTTGTAGTGAAGTGTCAGTGACATGTGAGTGCAGTTTCAGCTCGAATCGTCGCGAGGATCACATCTAAACAGTGAGTAAAGCGAACTATTTTTGTAGCCGTTATCCTTAGCACTGGGGTCGACAGGGGAAGACCTGTCCGGCCCCCACCTCGCCGCGCTAAGCTCTCATAGCCTCCCTTATCTCTCTGCCTGTAGAGTAGGAGCCTCCGTTCCAGACTCTTAACCCAGCGTTACAGGTTCGAGACCA
>KZ807309.1:400082-414994 GCA_000696205.2 Oncopeltus fasciatus | reverse complement strand
TATATCATGTAAATATATCTTGTGGGAAAGACAACTGGGATTTTTTATTTAATACTTAATTGTGAGTGCACAAGCCGACTATAAATATAAAAATATTCAAAGTTAATTAATGGCTATATTAATATATGCATCAAATTGCAGATTCAGCACAACAGTGTAGTATAACTAGTCTAAAAGGAATTATTTAGCTTAAAAAAGCTAATTTAAATATTTGTTTTGCTTTTTCATTTTTAATTACTTTTTTCGGAGAAAAACCTTTAAAAGAGTTAATTAATAATGCCACGGTAAATCCAATTAAATGGAGAATTAGTATTTAAAACCCAAGAGTTTCCCTGTAGCTATTTAAATAATTTTATCTTTTAAATTTTATAGTTTGATGATCTGTATGGCAAAATTAAAAAAAAAATAAACTAAACAAAACTTTTTTTTGCGTGTTTTTTTAATCTATATTTACGACCTTGATGATGACGCGCTATAAATATTTTAAATAATGATTAATATAAATTTTAAAATATCACTGAAATAATATGATAAGCCGTTAGCCTTCCGAAGACCACATTAATTTGCTCCACTATAGCATCGAAGCAGTTTGAAGCTAATTTCATTGTAGATATAAGTGATTTTACCCTAACTAAGTCTTAAGTGACTTATAAATGCTTTCAATTCTTCTTTTTAATAAATAAATATATATATATATGGATAGATAGAGCCTCCAAAACAGGCATAATGATGGTTTTGGCCAAACACTGATGAAAGAAATATAACTGGTTGTATAGGATTAACTATAAGTAAATATCGGAGAAATCGAGCTATTCCTAACTAGATCAGCAGATCCTCCGAGATAGCCTACTCTTAGTTAAGAATAAATCATTATGATCAAAAAAATTTAACTGGTTGTATACGATTGTTAGTAACTATAAGTGCGTGGAAATCGAGCTAATGCCACCTAAATGAGCAGAGATAGCATAATGCTTGTTTTGGTTGAAACATACTTGGTAAAGAAACCGACTGGTTGAACTGAGGAAGAAAATCGTTCGATAGCTCCTGTAAATGCCATGTCACAAACGTCAAAGACCCCTGCTTCCCTCCGAACGCGACGCACAGTAATAGGAGAGGGGAGGGGGGAGTGTTTTGCAAGCGGCACCCTTAACCGGAGACGAGAAAAACAAAACCTCTTTCCTGTAGGACCTGTTGGAACTATCTGACAAAAACAACTCATATCAAACAAAAGTATTCCAATTAACAAACATAAACTGGCATTTTGGGATTAAAAGGTATTTTCATTTAAATTTCAATTTTTTTATGAATGACTTACTGTGCTGCAATGTAGTTTCAATACATTTTTCAAAATTTTAAATGATCTTTTGAAATCTGACCCCTTTCATAGTATAGGGTGTGATTCGAACCCTCTGGGTCAACCAGAGGGTTCGAATCATACTCTGTACTGGCCTTCATCGAGAAATTAAAATCACTTATTGATCAATCAATCACAAATTGATTCTATCAGCGAGACCAGTCCCTCAGACTTATTTATTTGATTTCGGAAGAAGGTAGAACAGTAATAATAGTTCCCTTTGTTTGACTCCGAGCCGGTCAAAATTTATAATGAGCAGTGTCTTTCAGATGGAAACTTAGTACTCACTTTTACGGGCTTCAATAGAAATTAAAATGAACCCCTTCCAGATTCAATTTAAAACCTCATACTGACTAAATTCTAAGTTCGAACCGTTTGTGTTCCAGATATAAATACATCTCTCACACACTTTACTACATCCGATCTGAACAAACAGTGCAGAGCTAAACCTTCCAATATCCATCGAACACAATCCTTTCATTCCAAAATCCTGAAAAAAATAGAAAATGTCCATGTCAGGTTTTCAATTCTTCCCTTCCTCGTGATCTTAATATCCCGTACTTCCAAGAACTCTATTCTACAGTAAACTCCCATTCCATTATTTTCCTTAAGCCCAATCCTAGTCGTCGGTCTCCAATCTTTACAACCCTCCTCGTCGTCTAAGTACCCCTAAGGCCTAAATTTTCTGGGAATAGAGGAGTCAATACGTCCTAACTCTCTGCTTAGAGGTATTTTCTTTTCTTTTAATACGTATATGTTTATTTTATATTGGCATAGATTACAAAGTGTTTTATTTTCATTTTTTTTTTTTAAGTATCATTCTTATCTTGCAATGGTGGAACCATTTTTTATTAATATATTATTGCAAAAATTTACTTGATGAAACAAATTAAAATTTATCACTTTATTATAAATGTACCACACACACACACGCTTGTATGTAAGAATTTTTATTATTTTTCCTTTTCTCCCAACCCTCCCAAAAAGTATAAATAATCATTATAAGTCAACGTTAGCATTAGCTTGGAAGCTTCACTAGTACACCAGNTTTTTTATACATTTTTTTCCAAATAATTTCCTTCGTTTGTTGAGGTCAAAATGGAATTCGGAAGAGGAATGGAAATGTTGAGAAATAATCAGTCTTTTTATACGTTCTGTCTATGTAGACTTAAAAATTAGTTGAAGCTGCATATCGATAGACAAATAATACTAGAAAGAAAGAATGGTAACAGAGAACACAGCAGGAATGACGCAAAAGTTCACAAATATGTGAAGTAAATACTTACGCCGCTTTTTATTTGCTATCAAAATGGCTTGTGAAAAGGAACATTTTTAATGCTAGGTAGTTTCTGCGGAGATTTAAAGACTTTTATAGCCCATATGACGTGTATTTGTCTATAAATAATCATAAAAAGCTATTGGTCAATAAATCGGTCAGTAGATGGAGTTTAAAAGTACTACAAACATTCACTAAAACCTTTTTTACCTAAAGCGAGAACTTATTGTTGACATATATATTCATGAAATTGATTAAAGCTATTGACTGTCTAAGAAAGCTTAAATATTTTTGACCAAAATTTTCCAATGGATTTTTCTCTAGGAGATTCCTTCTTAGCTAATCTTCTATCAAAAAGTGATTAGTACAACCAAAATTTTAAACTATCCAAAATTTTGTATTAAAAAAACCATATTCAATAAGACTAGTAAAGTTATATTTTATAAAAATTTCCTATAAAATTTGTCTTTATATTTTTACAAATTTAATTCTTACTTGAAATTCTCATATAATCAAATGTATGTAGAATTTTATTTATGCAAATTCCCCAAAAGATAAGACGCCATTAAGCCTCTCTTTCTCCTTTGAAAAAGAAGAATACGAAAATCGAATTTTAATATACTCTTTCGAAATTGATACATGACAGGCATAGATCTATGAGGTCTGGCCAAGTTCACTTAAGTACACACACGGTTATAAATCCCTCGGGTCCTAAAGCTAACCGAAAAACAAGGTATTCCCTGTAAAGAATTATCTTTATACACGTAAAAGTTTAACTCTAATTAATCACCCACAGTATATAAATTGGATGTATATTGCCAGAATTTAAGAGGCTAAAAAGTCAGAACAGTAAAAAGCGTTATGCTCAGAATGGCCAAGCTTTGAGGCGGTATGAATATTCATCCCTTGTTCATGTTTATTCATTTTTAAGAGAGTCCAATAATTACTATTATAATTGGATGATATTTATTCATTTTCTGAATAAATAAATTAATCCCATCAAATGATCGACGGATCACTGGCTTCACACAATACTCCTCAAGAGTCAATTTAAACGCTCAGCAACTGATTTTTATTTATTTATATTTCTTAATACCCTCCTTGCATCTATTATAATTTGAACCCGAAAGTTTTATTCCGAAAATAGAAAATTTTAAAAAAATTTACTTTCCTGAGATTTCGCTTTGATGAAATTTGACTAAATGAAATTGATTCTTATTTTTGGACGAGGGTGCATTTTGAGCATGTGCTGCAAACTCATAAATGTGTTTTTTTTTTAGTCTTTGTATTTTCCTTTTATTACGTAAGTTGTTAGTTATTTTACTACTAGTTCTTCTAATAAATCTTTCTTCATTATAAATTATTTTTACACACACAGTTTATAGTAAAATAATAAATGGCAACCAACTGGTTTATTAAATTAGTAATTAGTTAAACCTAGCACTCGCAATATTTAAAATAAAGAAACTAAACCCCGTATTATAACTTCTTATTGATTAGAAGCATAGGTTGAGTTATAGAAACTCTTATCAATACATGATAAGAGATATGACCCCAGTGGGAAATAGCTTGTGGCAAGTAACCAATGTCTACACAAATTATCAATATCGGCTAGAGAAGCCGGGCTGAGAGCTGACAACGACCGCCCACTCGAGATTCTTGAAGCTAGCCTCGGCAGATACAGATAGGGTTGGCTCACGGGGAACTTCAGCGACTGGGGTGGCAACGAAAGGTCATTAGGGGGTGGGGAGATCTGTTATCAGTTAAAGCAGTCTATTGCAGACTTCCCACCATCTTACCCTACCTCAGCCATCCGAATCCCAATGAAACTATTATTAATACTGTATAATCAATTTTTCGCATTGAGCAATTTATGCCAGGTATAAATTGTAAGCCAATATTAGGTATAAAATGCCTTCTACACGTATGTATTCTAGTAGAACACCAATATATTGAATTAAACTATATGACATTCGACTTTACCTTTCAATATTTCTACAATACCTGTTGATGAAGACAGAGTTCCTCCATAAGTCATTATCCATATAGTGGAAATATTCAAAATGTTCTGGTTAATTAATATAACCACTTGATTAAATTTTAGAGAATTTAATTCGATGGTGGATAAATAAAGCCATTTTTTAAGCATCTATCCACTTATTATTTATTAAAAAGAAAACAAAATGAAACTGAATAAGTAAGTGAAATATGAAAACTTATTAACAACAAATACATAGGAAGAGTACGGAGAATAAGAAAGAGAATGACGTTTTTTTTATTTTCTAAACATTGACGAGGAAAAAAGAAATATATAATTTAATTTTCTGTCAGTTTCAAAAAAAATGTACATATATAAATGTATAAATACATAAATAATAAATAAGTCAAGTAACACTACAAGTAAAATATAAAATTGAAGCACATATAAATTAAATAAAAATATACAATTAATAACTAAAATTTGTAATGCCAATTCATAAAATAATACTATATGTCGCACATTATATAATATTCATTAAACTCAAATTCAATTTTCTAAAACATTCCTATTTAATTTATTAGTTTTCGTAGTAAGAAAATAACATAAAAGTAATAGACATATATACAAATTATAGATAGATAAACAGAAGCAAAAAACATTATATGACAATACATAAACAGCTAATTTCATTTTATTCGGTTAAGATATGTTTTGAAAAGATTTTTTATACATTTTTTTCCAAATAATTTCCTTCGTTTGTTGAGGTCAAAATGGAATTCGGAAGAGGAATGGAAATGTTGAGAAATAATCAGTCTTTTTATACGTTCTGTCTATGTAGACTTAAAAATTAGTTGAAGCTGCTCGTGTCTGGAAGGAGTGATTGTCCTCTAGTCGTACAAAATAATGAATGAATGAAAGCATGTTTTAAAAATAAATTTTTTGGGTTATAAAAAATCTGTAAACATATTTCTAAAATCCCATCTTAAATTTTGACTTTCTCACTTAGCATAAATAATAACATAGTTATTCACCCCTTAAAGTCACTCCCTATCTTTGAAATCTTATGCCCCTCTACCAACAATCTAACATAGCCTATCGCATTATTTGTGAATTCCTAACAAAGCTTTACTTATAGAGACACCGCTACATGACACAGAAATCTTAAAAAACTCTTTAATCTTTCACTATCACCTTATCACTTATGTAATGAATTTTTTGCCCAACAACTATTCCTCCTTGAATCTTAAGCTTAAATCCAAAACTGTCAGACACAACAAGGATCCTATATCATCCTCATATTCTAACATTTTGAAAATTCAAAGGGGAAAATTTTCATCATAATTTGCTTTTCCCTTGAGTTCTCCTTTGCGACGTTCAACCTCTTTGATCTTCTGACCTCACTGGCCTTTTATCTTACCGCACAGCCAAGATAACCAACCTTCCTTCCTGCCCCTCTCCCTCTAGGCTACTACTCAAACTCTCTCATTTTCTACCTCCAGTATATTGATAATGACTCGTGAAGTAACTCTCTCTACTTATCAGTGGGTAGTGTAGAATTATTGAGGGGTCAATTTGCATTTTTTATATAATTTAAATCACTTACTATAATGATTTTCATAAGAGAATTCTATTAGGATATATTTTTATTATTCATAGTAAACGGTTTTTGTTTGTTAGCTTCTAGCGAGGTATGTATTACAACAGAAACTGAGTTTGTTGCTTTAGCCCTGAAGTTCTTATAATTAATATTATGTATAGATATAGATAGAGCAGGGACAACAAAGTATTTGAAAGAAAAATGTTTTTGATGAGTATACATATCAAGCATAATTGCTTTCAGACATTGTGACAACTTCCCTTGATGTAAAGTAAATCAAAGCGGGTTTTGAGATTTGAATCTTGTTGACCTACTTATTGTACTATTCAATAACAGTTCAAATTCCTGAGTTCTTTTTGTGGGTAGAGTAATTTTCCCTTCGAGTTATCTTGTTTAAAGATAAAATGAGACGAGGGAGCAATATAATAAGATTTGAGTTAAACGCCTCTTCTACAATCCTTTCAAGAGATTACCTTCCAAGATATCAAACGTCGCACACTAGTACCATGATAAGAATTTTGAAAAATAATCTTCTATTTCTCATAAATTATGCATTAAAAGCTAAAAATAACTCTGTTTATTTTTTTTTTCTTTCTGTAAACACTCTGAGATCCATTCAGTCTCAGTAATGAACTTTCAGTTTTTCCATTTAGCCCTGAAGAAGCCATCACCTGATGAGCGAAAGTTTAGCAAAAAACTACTATTCTGCATGGTCAAGCTCTGAAGAAGAATTTATCAATATTTCTGGAGATCGTGGATACATACGTGAACTCAGAAATCCTCAATTTTTAAAATAAACGAACCGAATTCTCGCAAACCGTTGGGGAGTGAGTAACATAATAACCGTAAATATGATAGGAGGAGGGTGTTCGATAATAATAAAGTGTGAAACATGAACCAGTTAAAATAATCGTGATAATAATACTATTAGAATAACTTTATATACAATTCTTAAAATTGTAATTAAGAAAAGTTTGGAAATAATTAACAGAAGTTATAAATAGGCGTGAATATTAGGGAATAGTTAAAAAAAAATTAATTAAAAAATTTAAGATAGATATGCATTTGTTTAGGCGATAAACATCTAGGTTATTACACCCTAAAAAAAATTTAAGAATTTTCAGTTTAAATAGATATTTTAGCAATTTTTACCGAAGTATATATTTACCAAAGTTGCCATTTGATCTTTCTACAAACTGTTAAGTCAGACGGATTATATTAGATGGGGATTTGCTTGAAAATCAATCCAATTAATAGGGATTAAAGAAGCCCCTAATTCCCTAGGGATATTAATTAACTAAAACTCCAAAAGGAAATAAACATATGCTATTAAATCAGGGTTGAAAGAGAAAACTGACTGGAGCAGAATGTTAATGTTAGTTTTATATGTATATAAACTGAACTAACTTGCTTTTGAGATGATGTTACTAATTCAAAACATCATAATTTCAAATAATAAACAAGAAATTTATGTCCATTCGGTTATGCCATTAGTAAACTTTTACTTTTGGTTCCAGCACCGAAATTTTCGTGCAAAAATAATTGTATACATATCTCGATGTCTTCCTAACGATCTATTGGCTCCTTCAACTTATTCTTAATAACTAAAAAATATGGTTCCCTTAGCTCCAGCTCGAGGACTTACAGACATCGCTCGGGGAACAACTGCCTACTTAACTATTTGAATGGAAAATAACAAAGACATCAGTAGACAAATTACCAAGTTTGTATATCAAATAAGTGATAAACTAAATATTTGTTTATTTTTAATTGTAGAACATGGAGATAAAATTGTATTTTTGAACGTTTCTATAAAGCGTTTACTAAAAGCAATTTACTTCTCACTGGCGAAGGGCGAGAGATCCTCGAAGATTTTACTTCTTGTGAATTTTTTTCTTTTTGTGTTTGCAGTGCACTCTCTATCCCACCTGTTCTTGACTGCTACATATCGCAGCCGTGATTGTTTAATTTTCTATATATACTTTATATATATATGTGTGTGTGTGTGTGTGTGTGTGTGAGTGTGTGTGTGTGTGTGTGTGTGTGTGTGTGTGAGGTTTGGTTATTAAATAACGAAACTATTGCTGTAAAATATTTTATTTTTAATTTTTTCATATTTAGTTTTTATCACCTTTAATATACACCCCTCTTCTAACCTTACAGCACACCATGTGAATTTTCCATAGTTCGAAACNTTTTTGGATCTACCTTGACCGAACCCCAACAAAGAAAACATCTAATATTAAATTATAATGTATTTTTTTTTTAATGATAATAATCATTTCACTGTATAAACGTACATTCTAAGAATATCGGAGTACAGACTATATCTATAACTTACTATCCTGTCCTTGGTTCAATGCGTCACTATAACTATGACGCAATAATTATTGATAACGTTTGAATGACGCAATTCGAAGGGGAAATCTCTAAAAACCTTTTTGCGATTAGGGGAGATAGATAACTAAAGAGAAAAAAAAAGAAGATGAAGAAGACAAACCTTTCAATGGTGGGGCAAAGTCATATTGACCTCCTAAAAATTATAATGGCATCTTCTATTCTCATTCTCATCCCACCTTCACATATCTCACATGCGCTAAGACTTACATCTATTCTTCTTCTCATCCCACCTTCACATATCTCACATGCGCTAAGTCTTATATCTATTCTCCTTCTCATCCTATCTTCACATATCTCACATGCGCTAAGACTTACATCTATTCTCCTTTTCATCCCACCTTCACATATCTCACATGCGCTAATACTTACATCTATTCTCCTTCTCATCCCACCTTCACATAACACATATGCGCTAAGACTTACATCTATTCTCCTTCTCATCCCACCTTCACATATCTCACATGCGCTAAGACTTACATCTATTATCCTTCTCATCCTACCTTCACATATCTCACATGCGCTAAGACTCACATATATTCTCTTTCTCATCTTACCTTCACATATCTCACATGCGCTAAGACTTACATCTATTATCCTTCTCATCCTACCTTCACGTATCTCACATGCGCTAAGACTTACATCTATTCTCCTTTTCATCCCACCTTCACATATCTCACATGCGCTAATACTTACATCTATTCTCCTGCTCATCCCACCTTCACATATCTCACATGCTCTAATATTTACATCTATTCTCCTTCTCATCTCACCTTCACATATCTCACATGCGCTAATACTTACATCTATTCTACTTCTCATCCCACCTTCACATATCTCATATGCGCTAAGACTTACATCTATTCTCCTTTTCATCCCACCTTAACATATCTCACATGCGCTAAGACTTACATTTATTCTCCTTCTCATCCCACCTTCACATATCTCACATGCGCTAAGACTTACATTTATTCTCCTTCTCATCCCACCTTCACATATCTCACATGCGCTAAGACTTACATCTATTCTCCTTCTCATCCCACCTTCACATATGCTAAGACTTACATCTATTCTCCTTCTCATCCCACCTTCACATATCTCACATGCGCTAAGACTTACATCAGCTTATTCAAAATTTATCTTACGACAGTCAGACAAACAGAAGCATTGTCTTTGAAAGTAGCAAATGTCATCTAATGAAGAACCTTTGGCAATTCGTCTTCCCGCCATTTTATCCAGCAACTGTTTCATCTCCACGTCCCAACCGTATCGGTAACCTTTTTTTTTATAGACAAAATTTGGAATAATGATGCTCCTTGAACTCACGATTCGATGGTCATTAACTTATAGGAAGGAGAGTATCGATAAAATCTTATATTACAAAGTTATAGCACATGTTTAATTTGTAAAACAAAAAGATTTCTGATTTTTTGTACCCAATAAAAAAAATCAAATAACTGGTCTAATTTAATGTTCTTTTCTTGTTTTGTTTTTGTTTTTTTTACAACGACGCAAAATTACTCAGACATACTTCCTTACAACAACTGGATTTTTTTTTTCGAGTTATAATTATGAACAATGGAAAAATGTCAAACATTTTGAGATTTGTGGGTCATATTTTTAAGCGAATAAATACTAAAAAATACATTCATCAATAACGCAGAACTAATAACGTGTTTCTTCTGATCACAGCTTGGATAGCCGAATGTTCACTTCTACAGAATTATACATCCTCCCCGTTTTTTTTTCCCCTCAAATTGCAAGATCCTTTTAAAAATTCATTTTTTTTTTAAATTCAATTTCATTTTTAATCAATTACATATTTATTTTTAGATATAATTTGTGTTAGGAATTGATGTTTTTTGTAGGGGTCCGGCCAAGGTTGTTCCAAAAAATACTGTTTAAAAATGTGTATTTAATTATCTGTGACAAAATTTAACATGTGATCCAAGTGGCACGACATCCCCACTAACCCTCATGATAGCTATGAAGATGGCGTACAATGTAAGCTGAAACGTCTAAAGATAATTAAAAAATACACATTTTTAAAATTGTATTTTTTGGATCAACCTTGACCTAACCCCGACAAAAAAATATCTACTAATAATCTCTAAGGTCAAAAACTCTTCATTTGAATTCTTGTTACAGTGACAGCAAATAAATGTGTCGTTGGAACTGGCCTTTCAATGAAATAAACACAAAATATAAAAGTAAATTGAAAAATTACATAAATTAACGAATTTGAGAGAAAAAAAATAGATTAGCTATGGAATAAAAATTAATGTAAGCCTTATTGGTATATGAATAAGATATCTGATAATGCTATTTGAAAGACGAGAGTCACGTAATATAAGAAGAGGAAGAATCTTCAGAGGAGATGGTACGGAGAACACTCGAAACTTGAAGTTCTTTGGGGGGAGGGAGAAAGATCAGAAGAACGGTAGAGTAGTACGGATAAGAAGGAAGTTATTGGGTGGAGATAACTTGATATTGGAACGTGGCAATGAAATGTTGTCTTCAGAAGAAAGGGTATAACCACTTTAACAGGGTATGGAAGCCTGCAACAAAGGAATCTCTACTAGCCCGGAAGATGAAGCTTATGAAACAGCTCACCAAAAGTTTCGCCTGTCTTTGAGATCAAAAACCACTTAGCTCCACTCAAAAAAAAAAAAAATGCTAAAGATTATATTGTACGAGAAGCTTACGATTCGAAGGATCGACATGTCAAGCCACAAAGAAAAGTTTGAAGACGGAGATACACAGGTAGTAAGGTTGTTAAAAAGATTTCTTCAGGAAAAGAAAATTGTCGGTTAACTTTTCATGAACAGATTTAGAGATGGAATAAGTTAGGAGGAAGTTGAATCAATGAAATACCCTTTAGCGATAGTCTTAGACTACAAAGCACTTGAATTAATTATGTAATTTTCTCTACTCAAGCAACAAGGATATTAATTAGATCTATGAGCTGTAAAGGTGGAAAGAAGGGGTAGATCTCAGAGAGTCCTGAGTGAATGTGGTGGGTACTAAGATTTATAGCCGAAAGAGGGTCATTGATGCAGGAGGAGAATAGGGTGAATGAGGTACCAGAGCCTTGAGGAACTCTGAGGGTGATTTTAGGGTCCATGCAAGTACGCAAGATACATATGTATCAATATAATTTTATTTAGGATTATTAAATAAACTTCATTGATTTATCTAAAGAGCACGGTGGTTAAGGTACTAGACTTCGGAGCCAAAGGTCCTAGGTTCAATGCTCAGTTTGTTTCTTTCTGTGTTTCTGTCATTAGTGTCCCAGAGGATTCCTGGTGTTCTCTTAGGGAACACTCAGCCATAATTTATTCTTCATTGAATACGAAAAATCAGGCGGACAGAACGGTGTGCTGACCACACGCTTTCTCTACCATAGAGTGCCGTGGGACGAGAATAAATACATCCTTCACATGTACTTCCCCCTTGGCATATCGATGTACTGTTGCGGGAATTTTTTTTTTTATCTAGAAGGTTGTTGACAGCGCCATAACACAAAAAGTCGATGATCGTTGATTGTAGATATCGAAAAATATCTCCACTTAAAATTGGTTGGAGTATTTTCCGGTAAGGAACTGATGGTGAGAGGTTTAGGGAACTATAGTTATACAAGTGAAATCCCAATAAGATAATACGTGATTCTAAAAAAAAGTAAAAAGCATGTATTAAAGAACAGATTATAATTTTCAGGAATTAAAAAATACGAAAATAAGAAAAATCAATTTTTTTTTTTTGGTTCAAGAAAATTAATTTTATCAAGAGGTAAAACACCCATATAGCCCAACCCATATACCCATACCGCGCACAACATTCATCTATATTGGATCTTTCTCCATGTGTTAATGCACTTAGTAACCATATCGTTTTTTTTTTTTTTAGATAGGGTTTGTGATCTGCAAGTATGGTATGCCCTTAAGCTATTCGAAATCCTACATTATTTCTACAATTTAAAAGGTATTTGAGGCTTGCTTAAAGAGTCAAATAATAATTTTAAAAAATATTCTCATAATGAGCCTTTTTCATTACAATGTTTCGAATTATCTTTTAATCTGCCTTTAGGGCTATCAGTTGAGAGGGGAGTTCTGGTCAGACTGGAGAAATAACCATAAGTCATAGAATAAAAAGAAGAAAAAATAAAATTGTGCTTCTTCATTAACACTTAGAACGAACCTCAACTATCTCTTCAGTTAAAAGCATCATTTGGAGCTTTGTAGAAGACGTAAATTGAACTTAGAAATATTCATTCAATATTCTGCTAGGTTATAGGGTATAGGGGAAATTTCAAGAACAAGTTGCCTCATTTTCCAACCACCCTGCTCATTGTGAACAGTATCATTTGAATCATAAATGATGATGAACAGTTGCATTTCTTATATAAATGAAAGCTGTACTGTTTGAAGTACATTTATTAGATTTGAATACAAATTCTTTGATAGTTTGAGCTGCCTAACTAACTAAACCAACAATAAAAATTAATTAACCACTCCAACAGTCTTCGGAAAGACTTTTAGTAAGGACTTAACACAAAATAAAGCGATTAAGTTGGGTGTGAACTCTGTGACTCCCTTTCAATCCTTATTTATAGGCTTTGTTGCTGGCTATGTTTTTTAACCCATAACAAAAGGAGGGAGTATATATTATATAGTTTAAACGAATATATTATGAAGAAGAAAATAAATTTTTCAAAATTTAGGCAAAAATTAATTTAAATTTTTTGTCCAACCTATTATCGATCACCACGGGAGGGAGTATATATAAAGTTAAAGGAGAAAACTCTAGTGTATCCGGCACCAAGGGACCCATAACTCTTGGTTGATTTCTAACCCTAATAGCAAAAGTGCAAACAAATTTGCTAAACAAATTCTCAAAAACCAGGTGGGGGATGGCATATCACACAAAAAAAAATTTAAATGCTGAGTTACGATATTTTGATGTTACGCAATGGATAGCAGGTTTGATTCAGGATACATAAAGGTCGTAGTTAAAAAGTACAGTCATACAAAGCATATTTAAATATTTGTTATATCATATAATTGTTTATTTATTTCATAATAATTCACAGTTCCCTAAACTAAAACATTATATGAAAATTTTATTTTATTTTCATTTTTATTTAATGCATATAAATATTTACAATTAAAAATATCAAGAAGAATATTTATTATCAAACACAAAACAACAAAGTAGAAGACCCGGGTTCAAGCTATCAATCCTCAACAAGGTAGGAGTCCCGGCTGAGGTAGTAAGTTTTTATTTCTGGCTCCATTTGCATTTCTTATAACAAATAAACTTCCTTTATATTTTTCACTGCAGCATATTTTACTACTGTAAGATTTGTTTTAATTGCTTACAAATTGAATATATCTTTTTTTTTTATCAAAATAATATAAAATTGTGTGCAGAGGCAGAAAATTTTATTGAAATGAAATAATAGGCATCAGAAATGGCTAGTTTGTTTTCTGACATTAAAAGAATAATATATCCATAGCTATTATTTTCCACATCCCTCAAACAAAAAATATTATTCTAACTCTCAATGCCGAATAAGCAAGCTTAAAAAAAACAGTGAAAGTAAATCTAAAACTAAATTGAAGACATAATTTTTTTTTTAAACCTATCTTTCATAAAGAAGAAGGTAATTGGTAAGGGAGGAGGGTTAAAACTCATAATCCTGTCGAGATTGAAGCTTAGCAATGAAGAGAGGAAGAATTTAATAACAAGCTCAGAAGTGAATTTATTACTGTAAGTATGTCCGCTCTGCGCCGGTAAAGGTTCGAATCTCTTTGTCCTGACCGGAACCCTTTGAAAATGGATGTCGAGCTACCAACTTAGGCGAGATACCAAAACCAGGCTTAATTAGAATTATATTTCAGGGGGCCATAAACACTCTAAATTTTCTTAAGCAGATCTCTTATCTTCAGCATTCCCAAAGATCAGTTACATATTCTACGCCGGATTTTGGGAAAATAATACTAATATAAATCCCCCCTCTATCACGTTTCTAATCAGATGGAAATGCAGCGACTCAGGTATATCCAGATCCCGAGTGTATGACTAAAAACGTCGACTGAGAGCATTTACTTTATTACTCCTAAAGAATGGAAATTTTTAAATATTTTATTTAGGTTGTGGTTTTTTTATCCCACGTAAATTATAAATAATTCATGAGAGGGAACAGAATAAAAAAATCTATCCGTCCTCGCCAGGAATCGAACCTGGATCTCTTGCTATCCGGGCCTAGTATGCTGACCTTTACACCACAAGGACAGGCTAGATATCT
>KZ807309.1:376516-386959 GCA_000696205.2 Oncopeltus fasciatus | reverse complement strand
AAAAAAAATATATTATAAAGTTTTTTCGGCCGAACCTGCCAAACTATAGCAGGTAAAATAATAAAAAATGAATTATATATTTTGATAAATGAATATAAACGAAGCATAGTTGGTATAAAGCCGAAACCGTTTACATTATTTTTTAAAGTTAAGGAAGAACAAGGAATTAAACTCGAAGGAGTCAATGAGTTAGGAGAGAAAATGTGAAGCTAATGTGAGGATTGTTTATATTTGCCCAAATATTGCTCACCAGACCCAAGATAATTTTCTACACAAAAATTACTAAGAAATATTTAAAATGCATTAAAAAAAAAAAAAAAAAAAAAAAAAAAAAGATGCACTTAACTGTGGTCCACACGTAGCCTCGGAAGCCAGAAAGTATAATAATAACATAAATATTATTTATTGGCTTGCGAGCATGATTCATATTTATTTCCACTTTAAGGAAGTCGTTCCTTAAACATAGCTTATATAATTTATGAGTGTATTTTCGTATAATTTAAGAAAAGTTTAAAAGGTATAGCTGTAAATTTGTTTTAGGTACTTAATGAACTTCATTGCCAAGATAATTGAAAGTCAATTATCTTTATTTTTTAAGGGAAACCAGCAAGAGGTACTTCTTTAAAACTCGTTGTTATTGTTTTCTAGATTAAAATATGCATTCCTCAATATTTGACTCATATCAAATAAAAGAATTCAAACTAAAAGGCTTTTTGATTTTGAATTTTTTTATTTTACAAATAATTATCTATCATGTAAGGAAATTGAAAGTATATAATGAAAGTAATTATTCGAACAGAAGTACTTATAGTTCAATAACTTAAGATCTATAGAGTGGCTTGCTTAGTAAATGCATGCGTATTTTTTATGGTCATAGCTTGCAAGTGTAATATTTTGCTCTGATAAGTAAGCAGAACTTAAATCAATAGCATGTTTTTTTGGCTTCAGATTTCATTATTTATTTATCTTATGAAAAGTGGTTAACAATGTTATCATTTTTAAGAAAAATAATTATTTATTTTAAATTGGAGTTTCAATTGTCTAATTACTCACATGCAAGAAGTTATTAATATTATCGCACATATTTGAAAATCAATGAACAATAATAAAATTCATGCTTGAATAACTTTCTATTCATGGTCATTGTTTATTTGTTACATGATTTATATACATTAACTTTTAAATAAGACCAAGTAAATATAGCAAAAATCCATCATAAACATAACCATTAAAATTATATTAAAGGATTTTCAAGAAAGAAAAAATGTGTTTTTGTTTTTATTACCAATAGCACATAATTTCTAATATTTTTTTTATTTTATTTAAGACTTGAAAGTCTTGTGTGACAATCTCCTCTTTAAGAATTAAGTAACGATTGAACTAACCGTTAGGACATGATATCCAACACTGATGGTGGGGCGCCAGGGTAGCTCATGGAATCTGTTAGGGTCTCGAAATCCTTGTGCTACGGGTTCAAATGCCGCACTGGACAAGCATTTGTCAATAAATAAATACTTGCCCTGAGCCATGGATGTTTAGAATGGAATAGGCAACCTGTAGATAGCCTTTCCCTCCACGACCCTAAGTGATTTCACGGGAGGCTAACAATTAATAAATAAATTAAGACTGAAGGTAACCGGTTTTCCAGTATAGGCCGATTATTAGGTAATGGCGATTGACCGGTAATAATCGGTTATGGTTGTTAATCGGATACCATACGGTTATGGTTGTTGATCGGATACCATATGTCATTATTTTACTTTAGCAATAACTGACGTGGATTCTCTCAGATAACAATGGTGCAGAGGGAAGACCAGCCCTTGGTACCCGAGGAGGACTTGTTTTCTGGGGGCTGCAGAAAGAGCTCTCCATAATCCCAAACATTTGGCTGAGACCATAACTTGTTTCATTATAAGCACAATGACTAGTATGAACCATATAGAATAAAATGTTTATTGCTTTATATATGCGATGTATTGCCACGGAATTATACGATATTACAAATAAGCATTGTGATGGGGAGTATATATTTCAGAGTTCATACCTCTATGAGAAACCTAAAGGGTTTGTTGAATGGTGGTTGTTGAGAGGCAAGATCGGATTCACAAAGAATGGTAACCCCGAAGCAAGGATAAGCGACAGATGACACTATTCCTTGTAGCCTCTAGGATGATATATTTCTACAATTTAGCTCAACTTCTCACATTCCGCCAAACTGTCAGTAATTATGTTCATAGTCCGCTAAGTAGATTTTGCTCCGATCTGTACCCCCCTCCCCCCCACGGTAGTGTCACGCGTAAATATTTAAAGATAAATCAAGTACGTAATTTATAAATCAATTAATTAAACTCATTTCAAAGAGATACAAAAGAGATTCACCTTCGAGGTATAAATTCCCTTGTACCTTGGGATTTTCAGGGTGGTTTTGGTGACAAACTTAGTCAATTATTTAAAATTTTTAAATTTGTTGTAATAACTAATGAGTTTTACTGCATGAACAGTAGCAGTTATCTTAGATCTTGTGCTTGGATGATGTACTTACTTGAAGGAAGATTAGATTCATTTAAAAGAAGGAACTTCATTGTTTAACAGTACAGATTGTCATTTTTCCCAATAACCAACATAAATATCCTTACAAACAAAAGAAATAGACATTAATGAGATAACATTACACGATATTTCCCTCAGTCATTATTGGAATAATACTCGTGTGGGAGAAGGGGACTCGAGCACCTCGTCATTGTTGATTTTTGTTATTACTACAACTCCAATTTGAGCAAGTCCTAACAGAGACATTTATGTGATAAACGCACTTAGCTTTCATTTAATATAAACTAGATTATTTATAAGAATATTTTGTACTATAAATCGCATATTTTTGTCATAAAACACAAAGCTAAANTACCTAATAAAATAAAATAAAATTATGATATAAAAAGCGTTTATTAGAATTTTTGTCTATTTGTTATAAAATTTAAAATTGGTTTTAAGATAATAATAAATAAAATTAAAATAAAAATCATAACAGGAAAAACTAACAAAAATGGCGCAGATAGATATTTGTAGAGTGTTGTGTTTGTATAGTATCAGAATTTTTTACTACGATTTAATGAACTTTTTTCGTATGTAACTATGTTATAAATATTCTAATGACCAAAACCCACTGAAAAAATGTATCACGGAAAATGATTCTTAATATAGGCCAATTAACTATTTCTTATAAGTCTTAAATTAGGAGTATAAAGAAAAACGAAATATCTTTCGATGAAGAAAAATTTCAAAATAACAAACCTATTTTCAGAAGTCTGCTTCAAAATTGGAATTACATAAAAAATTAAACTACGGATTTAATTTAATATTAAGTCTTTTAAGTGTTTTGTTTTTTTAACGAAAAATCACGATGTGATGAATCCTTATTAATAATGCAAGAATCTCTTCCATTCTAAATTATTTTATACGAAAATTTAGAAGAAATGTACATTATAAAAATATAATTGCCGAAGTTATTTACAGTTTAAGTTTAAAATTAAGAGAAAAGAACAAAGGAAACATTCAGGTATTTTTTTTTCTTTATTTTTTACTTGGTATGCTTACAGCATAATGGTAAAATAAACATTAATTAAACAAATTATATTTTCTTAAAAAACCTTTTGATGTGTGAATTAAGCAATTTATGTATTTTTAAAAAAAGCATATTATTTTCATTTTTTATTAAACATATAATATTCAAACAGAATGTTGAAGAAAATAAGGTTAAATGCTTATAACAGTAAAAGTGAGATATGTTCTTGCCTAATAAATAGCCTTCAAATAGACTGATAACAGATAAATATATTACTCGCATTTGAATACTATTTTAAAGAAGAAAAATTATTATGAAAAATTCAGGTGTAAAACTTTTTATTTTAATAACCTTTATTTTTATATTACATTCTGTTAAAAATAAATAAAAACATTTTTTAATTTGATAACAATGAATAATATAAAAAAATGACATTAATGAGTGTCAGATGAGGAGAGGAGGTGACCAGTGACTCCACTCTCAAATTATTTACAGACTATGTCCCCAGGAGGTCGCGGGGCCATCTTCGTTTGAGCCGACGGGGAGGGTGGTAGGGATTAGAGTTGAAAGACAGGGTCTGTGCTAGTGGATTAGGATGGAATGGCAGTTTACTGTAGAAAAGGCTGAAGCGGGAAGAAATTAGATCTTGAACAAAAGGAATATTAAAATCGTGGTGAAGAGAGGAATTGGATACGTAATATTACGTATATTAGTAATCGCATTTGCGATTATTCGGAGGGTTTTGGATTGAAAGGACTGGATTCGTTGGATGTTGGAAGGCTTGGCGGCACCCCAGATTTCTACTCCGTAAGTCCAGATTGGTCGTAATAAGGTTTTTTTAGAGCGTTAGTTTATTTTCAATCGTAAGATTGGAGTTCTTATTCATGAATCTGTATAGAAGTCCATATCGTCGATTGAGTTCTTGTCTTTTAATTTTAGTGTGTTCTCCTCATGTAAGTCGAGAGTCAAGATGGAACCCAAGTTAACGAACGAAATATGAATGTGGTAAAAGAATATTGTTAAATTTCACAATTTCAGGGAAGTCTTTTTTCCGCAGTTGGAAATTAACTTGAACGCATTTTTATTTCCCATTTGCCACACCATTGTTTGATTTTTTAGAGGGTCTTAGGGGTCTAAATGAGGAACAAGAGTTTGCTTGAGGTGCTGGACAAACGTTTCGGCCTTGTCTTTGTCAGAAGAAGCCCAAGGAACCATCTCTTCGGCGCAAGGGGGTAGAAGCTTCATGGTACTTAAGGATTCTGCGAGTAGCAATCCAGAGTGATTTTTCTCCTGCTGAGAAGGAAGACAGATGGGCATTAAAAGCCTCATTTCGTAAAGCACCTATATTTTGCTTTACGAGCCTGGAAAGACGATTAAAGTCTTTGCGATCTGTGGGGTGTCTATATTTTTGGAACAACGCCCTTGAGCGGTGTTTCGCAATTATGAGCTTTTTAAGCGAATCTGGAAGTGGCTTTCGGGACTCAGAAGAGTATTTGGTAAATTTTGGTTTGAGAGTAGCCATACATATGCATTTCTGAAGGTTTATTGTAAAGGAGTGTACAGCATCATTTAAATCGTCAGAGGTTTTCAGAGATATTCCGAGGTCAAGTGACTCTTCTATGAGAGTTCTAAACAAGGTCCAGTCGACTAGAACATTAATGAGGGAGGGCAATTGTTTTGGAATAAGAGTCAAGGATAACGTAAGGAGAACTGGGCTGTGGTCAGAAGAGAATTTGTTTAAGGTAGAAACAGAATAATTAAGAGGAGTAAGGTTTTTGCAGATGAAGAAGTCCAGGATATCAGGAAGGCGGTTTACGTCAGAGGGCCAATAAGTGGGAGAGGAAGAACTAATTGTAGAGAGGTTTTGGGATGATACTGCATTATCTAGAGATCGACCACGAGAGTTGGTCGTTCTCGATCCCAATTGCAAGAGTTTCGCATTATAGTCTCCACCGGCAAGGAAACGGGGACCGAGGTCTTTGAGGAAAGTGGAAAATTCTGGTGTAGTGATTGGCTTATTTGGAGGACAATACACTGCTGAAAGTTTGATAGAATAAGAGGTTGTAGAAATTGACACTGTTGTTGATTGAAGGGACTCTGTGGGAGTGGATGGTGTAAAGCTTGAATGAATTTTTAGTCATATTAAAAATATTCGCTTTCCCCATGTACTTTTAATTCAATACAGTAGTGGCCAAGATCTTTCATATTTTAAAAATATATCCTAACTTTTTAAACCTCTTTAAAAACTTGGTTTCACTGATGAATGTGGGATGTTCCTTTCAGACAATCATCGCTATCTAGGAGATTAAGAAAGAGGCTGAGGTAGAGAGAGTTTCCAGGCATCTCCTAATTATACGAAAGCTCGGCTGTCAAACTTCAACAGGGAGTCACTCCTTGTCTCCATCCCTTCAGCCCATTCTCTCCTGAGGTCTCCCTTTCAATAGCCTAAGGACGGCTCACGGCCCGCGAGGAACACGAAACCAAGTCTGAGCGTATTAAACGGAGCCATTTTTCAGTTTCCAGTTTACGACAAAGAAGATGCAGATGTTTCTTCGTTAAAATACTTCAAAATAATAAGATAAAGTGCTAGGAAGATAATTGGTTTGCAGCAACTGGCAAGCTACAAAGAGCTAAGAATATTTTTAAGACAGTCAGGAGGGTTCAAATCCCCCCAAGGGCGAGTTCTTATCAATAATAAAATCTTGTCCTGAGCCATGAATGTTTAGAGTGGGGTGGCAACCTGTAAATAGCCCCTCCCTGCATGACCTAAGTAGTTGAAAGGGGGGGCTAACACTAATTTTAAAAAAGAATAATTTAATTTAATGTTTTGGTGAGGATATATAGTGAATCTGGAGATACATAATAATATGAATTTTTTTTTTTTTTACATCCATTTCCCCCTTATAGTATTACTCTAAAAAACAATCGAATTAAAATAAAAAAGTACTGATACTTATTGGGGTGTAAAATGGTACTTTAAAAATCCATAACTCACTGAAAGATGTAAAGAACGCCAAAGTAGCTCATGGGATCCGTTTATTTCTCTCAAGCCTGGCGCTAACCCGAGGGGTAAATCCCCCCAAGGGCAAGCTTTTATCGATAAATAAAAGCTTGTTCTGAGCCATGGATACTTAGAATGGGACCTATAGATAGCTCCTCTCTCTATGACCCTAAATGGTTGAAAGCTACTAATTCTTCATGTTTAGTGAAATCTTTATCTAGGACTATTGGTAGAATTTTTCTCTAATAACTAGGATTGTTGGCTCTTCATTCTGATCCCCATGCTCCTCTTCTTCTGATAATGCATCAACATTTTAGATGCTTGAGTATTGTAGATACACGACCCTTTTGTCTCTGCCTTGCTAGAGGTCCTGAACTTTTAAACACTATTTTGTAGAGCGAACAGTAGGTCTTACTTCTTCCAAGACTTGATTATAATTGATGAAAGACAGTTGGTAATCTTGCTCAGGTTTGTTGGTTATGTTCTAATTTTTCCATTTATGTTTTCTTCTCTGTGAGAGCAATCAAAGAAACAATGCATATCTTATAATGATAAAATTAGCATAATTACTTTCAATCTGAATATGGTTCAAGAGTAAGAATTTCAGGTGGTCTTAAATATAGCTCAATGTTGAAGGCTCTAAAGAATGAATTGATGGTGCTTTTGATCATTGATACTGAAATGCTTTTTCAAAAGCAAACATAGTTTTTTTGGGCCTCTTTTATATTTAACTGATGGCTTTTATCTTTTTTCAACTACTCGAAGTACATCGATGTTCAGAGGGTCAATCAGATGGCATTGGCCAGTTCTATCGCATACTTAAAGGAAATTTATATCCGTTTGGTAACCAACAGCAAGAGTAAAGGTCAAGTGGTGGAGAAGAAAGAAGACACACTTCAGAGGCACCTCGTAGAGCTGAAGGACGGTTAAGCAACAGACAAGTCTTGGTCCAAGTGAGGAGGAGTCGGGACTAGGAGGGGGGGGGGGGGGGGGGGGGGGGGGTGGGGGGGGGGGGGGGGGGTAGGTTATGTTATCATTATTACATTTTGTAATATGATTACACGTGCTTGGTAAATAAAGTTTTAGTCTTTAGGGTCAGTTTTCTTTCTAATCATTTAGTTGTTCTTTATTCATAATTTATAAACACTCATCCCACCTATGAAGAAGACTAATGCAGCTTTTAACTGTTCCAGTATTGATGGACTCCTATACAGTTATGGCCCAGCCCAATCTGATTTAAAAAAACTGTCAGTAGTCGAGACTTCTGATGAAATACAATTTATCTCAGTACACTCATTATACTTCTTATAATATTGGATGAAATGAATAAGATTATTTGTGAACTTAGCTACTACCCAGGAACAATATAAAGATAGCCTAAAAATTGATGATGTTATTGTTTTTATTAAGCATTGAAAGCTTTAAAAATGGGAACCTTTGATACACTTTAAGAGATTGCATTAAAGCTAGACAAAAATAAGAGTAAATGACAGAATTAAATTTACAAGCCAGTAATGAACAAAAAAGGTAAGACCTCTTTCCTCTAGATTTACAAAGAAGTAAGACTAGGGAAAGCTCACACCCATTTTAATTACAACATTATAAATTACCTAATTAGCAAGCGTTTTTCATAAAAATGTTATAGAACATAAATGTCAGAAAATTAAATTTTACTCCTATAAACTTTTTCATAGCTCATATAAAGCAAAGATATTTGGAATATAAGAGGTTTTCAGAGATATTCCGAGGTCAAGTGACTCTTCTATGAGAGTTCTAAACAAGGTCCAGTCGACTAGAACAATGAGGGAGGGGGGCAATTGTTTTGGAATAGGGGTCAAGGATAACGTAAGGAGAACTGGGCTGTGGTCAGAAGAGAATTTGTTTAAGGTAGAAACAGAATAATTAAGAGGAGTAAGGTTTTTGCAGATGAAGAAGTCCAGGATATCAGGAAGGCGGTTTACGTCAGAGGGCCAATAAGTGGGAGAGGAAGGACTAATTGTNNNCTAAAAAATAAATAACACTATGATGTGCTTGCCTAGTCGGTTGCCAGAAAATGTTTCAAGCAGGCCTTACCAAAGAACTACGACTCTATCACCTCATGTGGCAATGCATTTAGCTCCCTTGTTGCTGCGACGTGGAGTGCACTACTGAATATATCCGTTCTACAAGTAGGTAACTGGAGCATTCCAGCATGCCTTTCTCCCCAAATCCATAAGAAATTGTCGTAGAGGTCTACGAAAGAGAAAGAGAGAGAGAGAGAGAGAGAGAGAGAGAGAGAGAGAGAGAGAGATAATATATAATATATATTGAATTAACTTTGGTAATAATATAGTTTTGTAATTAGAAAGTAATTAGTTCTTCTAGAGGATATCTTGATAAAGACATACCTAGCTAACTTACTGATTTAGTGACAGAGTACTCCATTAAGTGCTTCTCTGCTTCAAGTGATGAGTCCAGCTTCTTAAGCTGTTCCTATAGCTGTCACTATGAAAAATTGATCTACTCCATAAGTTCTGAGTACAATCATACCTCCTATACATTGCTTCTTATATACTACTGTAAAATAATAAAAAATAGCTTACGTGCAGTATAGCCAAATTTATCTTCCTTTTCTGGGTCAGCTGCAATTTCTTCTTTGCTTCTTTTAACATTTCCTGCACTAGCACGACTTATCTGAAAGTTAAAAATATAAAAAGTGTTCATAAAAAACCATAGGATTTCTAAGCAAAGGTTACAGGTTAAATTTTTATATTTAATCTAAAATAAATATGTTTCACTTGTTGAAAATATAGGATTTTTATAATCCTTAGATGTTAAGAACTTATAAATGTGATACATTCCTTAAATCAATATTTCGAGTGGGAACACTAATATTTTTGCTCATAATCAACTAGGAAAGACCCAGCGAGAAACTCAAGATCAAATTCTTGTGAGTACACCCTGTTTCCAAAAAAATTATATTTTAAGCTTTCCTCTCTTACCCTTAATTTCTTAAAAATGTGTAGCCTAACTAAAATATTGAAAGCCATTCCCCATGATATCCTCAAATATATTCCTAAAGGGAAAGGATATTAATCATCAATTGTTTGTTTTTTTCTTCTTAATTTACCATAGTCAATTACCACTTGGTTCTTTTGTTTTCCAGAGGCGTGTACATTTTTTTTTTTTTTTTTGAGTAACCAAAATGGATAATTGCTAGATCAAATAATGTGTGCAGTTAAGTTTCAGGATGGATTGGCATCCTGGACTCCTCTCTCCCCAGAACTCCTAGCCCCAACAAGTTGAGTGAATATTGTTCTATAATATTCTTGATTATAAAAAAAACAAACAGAATTTGCGGAAAAGAGAAGAAATAATACAGTATTCATTGAAAGAATACTATAGAAATATGAATAGGATTAAATATTTCTAAGTG
Organism: Oncopeltus fasciatus; assembly: GCA_000696205.2. NCBI lineage: Eukaryota > Metazoa > Arthropoda > Insecta > Hemiptera > Lygaeidae > Oncopeltus > Oncopeltus fasciatus. The sequence continues at coordinate 376,981 of KZ807309.1, read as the reverse complement.
GGGTTCAAAAAATTGGGATAGGTATTAGGTGAATGTTGTAGTCCAACTAATTGTAGTAAATGATTAGACTCATGAATTGCCTTTTCATAATAGTGGGATATTTTTGTGATTTTGTGAAAGAGTAATTTTTTTGAGGCAGTCTAAAGTGATTTGTCAGTATTAGTAAGCAGCATTGTGTCCTCTGGAATTTATTAATTAACTTTAAAATTGTTTTAAATAGTATTTGAGAAAAAAAATTAATACGGCAGGAACTGAATTCAGTACTTTTCATCGTGAGTGCCCTGCCGATTGCGCTATAGGGGGTCTTACTCAGACTATGCAAATGACCATAATGATACTTACTCCCTGATATCTGGCTGGAGCATTGATTTTATTTTATCAGACAGAGTTTTAAAAAAATGTTTTGATTACCTATGGGTAGTTAATGTTACTTCAATTAATAAATAAATATTAATATTAATTATT
>KZ807309.1:358955-372123 GCA_000696205.2 Oncopeltus fasciatus | reverse complement strand
CTTCGGTCAATGCTCTTCTGTTGGCCATCACAACGTTCTTACTAAACTCACAAGTAAAAACTAAAGTCTCTTAAATGTTAGAAAATCTTCAATAAGATGAATCTTTGCTAACAACTAACCATTTACTGATAGGAAGAAAGAAAAGAAGTGGATTAACTGACCCTTTTCTCCATAAACGGGTGGGAATATAAACAGGTACAGGATTAACTGGATAAGATACAACACAAAGTCCAGTCTGGGGCAATGGAATTTCTATTTTTATCTCTTATATAATAATAATATAAATATTTGTAAGTGATCCTTTAATTTTGTCCGGCAGTGAATTTAAAATACTAACCTACAACATATTTCTCAATGAAATTCATATCTTTACACAACAAAATTCTATATAGGACTCACAAAATTTAAAAACACTAAACCCACAACACATTTCTAATGAAATTCGCTTCTAGACTCACAGCTTGCATCATAGTAGGTCCACAGACTAAATTATAAATAGGAACCTATCAAAAAATATAATTTTTTTTTAAATACTAAGCTTGCAACACATTTTTCAATAGAATTTTCTTCTTGTCAGAAACCTTGTGTTATAACAGTCACCATCAAAATTTCATATAGGACCATATATAAAAAATAGAAAATTATAAATTTAAAAGAACTAAACCCGTTACACATTTCTCTATGACATTCACTCCTTGTAAAACCCTTTGTGTCATAAAGGGTCACCTACAAAATTTGCAATTAATGCTACCCACATCTTGAACAAAATCTGCACTTAATATTTAATCAGTTGAAAATAATTATTTGTGACAGTAAAAAAATTATTTAGACTGCAAAGTAAACAAAAATCTTGACTTCATTCAAGTCAAGATTGCTGATTTACCCAAAACATACCTCAACACCAGCAGCAGTCCGCATCATTCCTTCCAAATTTGTATAATCATCATCCCCGTCACTGTCATCTGAGCTACTGGAACTTTGAATTGGAGATTTCTTCTCAAGTTTCAGATCTATCTTCTTTTCAGCTTCAGCTAGTGGACTAGAATCCTGAAATAATAAACTATATTCATTAAAATAACTTCACTTATTAATAAATTTTTATATTCAATCAATTTCAATTACAATATAATACATTTTTCAAGTAATCAAGGAAGATGCAAATGCTATTAAAATTATCCAGACCAATAAATTACAAATAATTTTTTATAATATTTTAATTTGTCTATATATTTTTAAAAGCAATTAATATAATTAGTAAAACATTCTCACCCAGCACTACTGGAGTTTAGAAACTGTAAAGATAAAATACAATTTGAAACATCTGAAATACAAGTTCCAAGGATTTCCCATGCACTATAACACTGCTGATATGTAAATGAATTGAAAAGATTTTATTGAATGATTCTCCTTTAGATATATCAACTTCTGTTTCAAAACTCCAACTAACACAACTACTCAAATAGTTGAACTCCTTCAATGATTCTTCCACGTTTAGGATTATTTCCCTATTGTTAATATTTCCTAGCCCAGTATACTTTTCTCTTAGATGTAGCTAGTATTTTGTTCATCCATGGCTCCTTAAACTCTTTCTGACCATAAATAGAATTTCCTGTTCACTTCAAATATACTTGGTGGGAGATTTGTCACCTGTTTTATATTCCTCTCAGAATCAGGTTCCTTTCCAGACTTGTGGCATCTATGAAAAATGTCCAGAAAGTAAGTGTACTAAATTTTTGTAGGCTATAAAAATTTGTATTTGAACAAAAAAATTACCTGTTTACATTAGTACATATCTAAGCTATTTTTCAACATAATCACCATTCCTCTCAATGCAGGTGGTGTACCGGGGTATCAATTTTTTAATGCCCTCCTAGAAGTAATTTCACCTCCTCCTTCACCTCCACGTCAGTTGAAAACTTTTTTCCACCCATGAGCAGCTTCAGGGAGGTAAAGAGGTAGTAATTTGATGGTACTAGGTCAGAGGAATGTGTGGGATGGTGCAGGACATCTCATTTAAAAGAGGCTTGCAGGTCTTTCGTGGTGTTAGCCATGTGTGGTCTGGCATTGTCCTGCAGCATATGTGTCAGCATGTCTGTCCCCCGGAATTAATCCCATCCAAACGAAATAACGCCGCATATTTCACACTTGGCAGGAGACTGAATTAACATTTCTCACTAAATGTGTTGCATCGTCTACAGTTCTCAATATACTGATCTCAAAGTGGTCTTGTTGTGGATGGGAAATCACGCTATGTGGCAGTGCACTCAACATGTGGAAAACTATTCCCTACCTCCGTGACAGTCTCAGTACACTTACTTTTTTGGACATGCCTCGTAATATTATCTTCTAACAAAGAACGTTTGCATCCTCTTGTAACAAACCTTTAAAAGAAAAGGTTTGTTATAAGAGGATGTAATGAAAAGACATTATACATTGCTGTATTTTTAGGGGTAATCTTGATTTTCTCTCAATTATGTCCTCTGGATCCAGAATAAACTTACACTATTTAAGAATTTAGAAATCAAAAAAAGTTTCAAGCAGGTTAGTAATAATATATGGCTGCAAAATCTTCCAGGTTTCAGGCTGCTTGAAGTTATGAGCATTATTCTCCACATATAATAAATGTCTTTTAAATTGTTTATTACTTTTTTTTATTTATTTACCTTTCATTCAACCATTTTGGGGCAAGATGGAAGGAAATCAGAATTTTTAAACTAATAGTTCAAGTTTCATGCAGGAATTGTTCAAATTTTATAATCCTTTTACGATGTCACTTGTAGATATTATTAAATATGGATGAAAAACATCAAATAAAAATAAATGAAATTTTTATTTTTCATTAAATATTGATTAACTGATAAAATAAAAAAAATAAAAAAAAAGTTATGCACTACTTCATTACACACCTATGAAATATAACTATAATTTATACTCAGCAAATGAATTTAACTGTACTATATGTGCATACGGGCATTAAACATTTGCAAGGAAACTTTCCCAAATACAAATAAATAACATACTATAACTTATAACTAAAATAAATTTATAATTTAAAAAATCCGTTAAATAACTTTATTTTGTGTAACTATGAGTGTAGCTATTAAAAAATGAGACTGATGCTGCTACAGATTTCTATGCATGCGCCGATTCCAAATGACCGACAGCTATGCAGCGTAAAGCTTTCTCTTTAGATTGCAGTGCCTCCCGAGTTTGTCTAGAAATCAGTTTGGCTGTACCCTTCATTTATGTAAGAAGTGTTTGTTTAGTTTTGCCAAAAACATGATAAGTGTAATAGTAGAGCAATGAATTGTCATGAACTTAGGTAAAACTCCTGTTGAAACATCGTTGATTAAAAGATGTTTATGGTGATGATTGTTTATCGTGTGCACAAGTTTTTGAGTGGCTCAAGCATTTCCAAGCTGGCCGAGATGAGGTTAGAGATGATGACCGCCCGGGTCGGACTTCCACATCCAAAATGGATGAAAATATCGAAAAGATCGGCCATCAGGTCAATCTGACCATCGGTTAACAATTTATGAGGTTTTTGAAACCTGATGGAATTGACAAAGAATGCATAAGGCAAATTTTACATAACAATTTGAACAAGCAAAAAGTGTGTGTGACAGTGGTGCCTAAAATTCTTACCTGAAAATGACTGAGTGAAAATTACTTGAACTTCTTGGAAAGAGTCATAACATGTGACGAATCTTGGTTTTTCACTTACGATCCCGAAACGAAACGTCAATACATGCATTGGAAGGGTCCAACCTCACGAAGCTAAAAAAAAAAGCTCGAATGATCAAATCAAAATTCAAAGCGATGAAGATCATTTTTTCGACAATCATGGGATTGTGTACCTTCACTGGGTTCCTGAAGGTAAAGCTATTAATCAACATTACTACAGTGAGGTGCTTGCTCAAATCCGGGAAAGAGTAAAGAAAAAATGACCCAAATTGAGGAAGAACAAGTCATGGGTTCTCCACCAAGGCAAGGTTCCGGCTCACAATGCATTGTCAGTCAAGATGTTTCTAGCCAAGTGAAACACTCCAGTTTTAGACCATGTGCCTTATAAATCTGACCTGGCATCATGTGACTGGTATCTGTTCCTCAAGGTCAAATATGCATGAATAGGAACAAGACTTCAGCCCATTGAAGCTGTGAAAGAAAAAGTGGAACGTGCCATGCAGGAGCTCGCAGAACAAGACTTCAAGCACTGTTTCGAACAATGGAAAATTCGCATGGAGCACTGTAAAACTAAATATGTATAAATTTAAAGTAGAATATTTTACAGCAATAGTCTCGTTATTTAATAGCCACACCTCATATAATTGAATTTGAATATTTGATTATTGAGTAATTATTATGTAAATTAAAATTGTGTCCTTGATGTTAAGTTTGTTAAGATATTAAAATAGTTGTTGAGTTGTTTTCTACAGTTTACAATGTGAACAACCACCCTGGGGAGATTTCTCCACTCAACGCCATTGCCCTGATGATGGCTTACTAGCTAAGCCGAAACGTTGGCATAAATAAAAATATTACTCCAAATTTTGGTGTATATTTTTTTCTTCCTGGCCGAAACCCCGNCCCTGGGGAGATTTCTCCACTCAACGCCATTGCCCTGATGATGGCTTACTAGCTAAGCCGAAACGTTGGCATAAATAAAAATATTACTCCAAATTTTGGTGTATATTTTTTTCTTCCTGGCCGAAACCCCGACCATTCTCACATGATATTAAAATAGTATTTAAAAATTATTAAGCAACTTACCCTACTTTTGGAACAAGGAGATTGGACTTCCTTGTCTATGCTTTTGTTAACAGAACTTCCTCGTGATAAACTACTTCCTTTCAATTCAAGTTTTGCTATAGATTCACCATCAGGTACCTACAAATTAAAATATAAATAAGTAAACTTCTTCCTTAGAAAAAGAGGTCAAGTCAGTCAGAGGTCCTGAACTGTAGGGCCATTGCCCTCCCTAGGACCTTGATACCTCAGCTGTTCTAGCAACTATTTCAGCTTAACCAACTGCTACCCCAATTATCAGAAACCCAACACAGATGAATTTTCTTTATCCTTCACAAAATTTTATAAATCTCCCATCAACCTAATTTAAGAAGATGATGGTTGTCAGGATGAATGGACTGTAGTACTACTAATGTGTATACTAAGGTAAAATCAGTTAGACTAGTTAGTTGTTTGAGGAACCAAAATGTGTATACAGACATTTGGCTCCACAATTTGTTCAGGCAATTGTGATTCTTACTTTAGCATTATTAGGTAATGTTCAGTACCAAACAATGAAATGAGGAAAAAAATAGCACAGAGGAATCTGACCTGGCACCATGTGACTGTTATCTGTTCCCCAAGGTCAAATATGCATGAATAGGAACAAGACTTCAGCCCATTGAAGCTGTGAAAAAAAAAGGTGGAATGTGTCACACAGGGGCTCGCAGAACAAACTTCAAGCACTGTTTTGAAGAATGGAAAATTTGCATGGAGCACTGTAAAAATAGAGGAGACGTGTATATTAAGGTGATAAAAACTAAATATGTATAAATTTAAAGTAGAATATTTTACAGCAATATATGAATATATGTGAAATTCATGACATCAAGCTACACTCACATATGAGGAGCTCCCTAGCACCATGAACCCCCACCAGGCCCATCTCAGTGAAATTTCATCTACCTTGAGTGTCTAATTCATCTGCCAGCTTGACTGACACCTTTAAGTCAACACATCAGTCCCAGTTAACTATCAAATTTTAATACTTCCACTCATTAAAGACCTGCAATACATTTCCTTTTCTTAAATTAGAATTATTTTTTCATGATTTCCCAGCATTAATATCCCCATTCTAAACTACTATCACCATGACCCCTCTATTCCCCCCTTTCAAACTCTCTATATTCCCATGTGAAATGCTAAAAGCCTCCACACACAGGAAAACAAATTGATAGGCTGGACCAATTAAATGTTTTACATATAATAAACAATACTAATACCATTTACAATGGTATATCAATTGTAAAATTTTGGAGTTCCTAAATTCCATTAATAAAACGGATTAAATTATTTTAAAAATATGTATGAATATAAAGAAAAAATAGTGCTGAAAAAAGTTTTCTAATTGCGATTTCACAAAAAAAATAATGCTGAACATTCCCTTAAAATTAGAGTAAGTATGAAGTACATACCTGCTGAACAAGTGATTGCACAAGAAAAACAACAGGATTATTAGCAGCTCTTATTACATCAACTGCACGTTCATGACTTGCTTGTCGTAAATCAATTCCGTCTACTTCAAGAATTCTATCACCAGTCTGAGTAACATACAATTAAAATATTACGAAACTTGAATGAATTAGATTAATAACTATTCATAATTAAAAATAAAACATATTATAAGTGTTATCCCCAAGAAAATTTTTTAGCTATTACTGAGATGTATATAGAAAAAAAAATCAGTAAGACTGTATCATTTTTGTTAAAGCTTTAACTTAAGTATCAATAACGAACCATATTTGAAAGGTTAATTTAGATTATAAAACATGATTAGTTATAATTATTTTATTGATATCTCTGAAAAAATTAACACCTTCAGTAAATTAGGAGCCGATTATGTCATAATTTCACTGGCCAATTAAATTATAATTACATCATTACGCAATATTGTAACCATCATATTACTAGGAATCCTACTTAAAAGAAAGTAAAATAATTAAAGATTCTTTAACAGACAAAGTTCCATAAATGAAAAATGTAAACTAATAGTATAAATATTATTTATTTTGTGGTCTTTAATCCCACGTAAATTTAGGACTCTCGACACTAGTGCGGGGAATTTAATAACTTATCAGACTTGTCCCAGTTCCATAAATGAAAAATGTAAACTAATAGTATAAATATTATTTATTTTGTGGTCTTTAATCCCACGTAAATTTAGGACTCTCGACACTAGTGCGGGGAATTTAATAACTTATCAGACTTGTCTCGGTAGCATAAGTGGTAAATGCACCGGCCCGGATAGCAGGGGATCCAGGTTCGAGTCCTGGCTGGGACAGTTAGATTTTTTATTCTGTTCCCTTGCACTAAAAATTATCTAAACTAATAGAATGATGATTATCAAAATATTTCTATTATTATAGTAATTGGGTGACTTTTCAATTTATTGTCAGGTATGGTTGAAGTTTTTGTTCATGTTTGATGAACCATGATCCATATTTTAAATAACACATAAAAGCCTTGTGAAGGGAAAATTCAGAGATAGGAACTCAGTATGCCATGACTAGCTCTTAAATAACTCACATAGACAGATAACCATACATGAGGTTACGTTACCTCCTAGATGTTTTATAATACAAAAAGTTTTATATTAAAATAATGTGTAATATACATAACATATTTTGTACTTCAACACCTTCCTTCATTGTTTAATCATAAAACTTTCACTGTCTATCTAACACACACACAGTCCCAGCTTTTCATTGATCTTCTTTAGTCAAGGACTGTGAAGGGGCTTAGTAAAACTATCGGCTGTTAGCTCTTGAGTCGCGACTCTTCTTATATTGAGTATACCATCTTGTACTTTCTTTCTCACAAAAAATTCCGTGTGGATATGTGTTTTGTGCGTTTGTGCCATACCGGATTTTCAGCTAATTTTATGGCAGCAGTCAAAGTATCACCTCCAAGATCAGCATCCGAGTAGCAATAAAGATTTCCCCTGCCATAGTCTCTTTTGTGAAGTAGTCCAAAATCAGGAGCCCCCTTTAGATAGCTAAAAATTCTTTTCACTTTGCATACATCATTTTCAGGATTGTCCAGTCTCCGGGATATAACACTCTCAGCAAATGAAATCTGAGGTCTGGTTCCTGTCATTAGGTACATTAAAGAACCCACTGTTTTACGATAAGGAAAGTCCCTTTTGGATTTATTTAACATTTCCTTCCCTGATTTCTCGCTGTCATCCTTCAAGATGGGAGTACTTACTACCTTGCATTCATTCATTTGAAATTTTTTTAAGAAGCCTATTAACGTATGCCTTTTGACTTATTTGAATACCTTCCTTGCTTTGAATGATCTCAAAACCAAGGTAATATTCAGCTGGTTTTGCTGTGACCCTAAATTGAGTTTTAAGTTTAGCAATAATCATATCAGCTTCCTCTTTACTTGATGAGACTATTAATCCAACATCAACATACAAGACCAACAAAATTTTAACTTTATTATTATTTTTAACATATAAGCATGGATCTGCCAGCTTATTTTAAAACTTAAGCTTTCAAGGAAACTATTTATCTTTTGGTTAAAACATCTGGGAGCCTGTTTTAAATCGCAAAGGCTCTTATTCAATCTGCAGACTTGGTTAGATTTGTCCTGAAAACCCTCTGGCAGTCAAATATAAATTTCCTCATTTAACTCACCATTTAAAAAGGCGGTTGGGACATCGAATTGATACAGATGCATATTCTCATCTGCAGCAACGCTAAGAACCGTCCTGATAGTAGTCCAGTCCCTCTTTCAACAGGACTGAAGGTTTCTTGATAATCCTGACCCTTCTTTTGCCCTTCACAACCAATCTGGCCTGATAGCGATCCAATGATCCATCAGCATTATACTTCTTAGAATATACCCATTTTGAAGGGATAACTTTCCTAGTTGGAGGTAGTTGCACATTGTCCAGGTATGATTATCCTAAAGAGATTTCATTTCGAGTTCCATAGCTTCTGACCAGTGTTCTGCTTCTTCACTCTCCATAGCTTTATTATATGTTTAAGGAATGACATCAGTCTCAGCAATGTTGACATAATCTTTTAAATGTTTGGGTTCATTCAGTTTGGATAAATCTCTAAGATTTTTGCCTCTTTTCCAAGACACGATATCATCTTGTTCCATTTCTGAGTCATAATCATCTTCTGAAAATCCCAAAAAATCTTCCTTGTGAGACTCTTGAACATCATCCTTATGATTATTCAGTTTTTTTTCATATTGATTAGTTACCGGTTCTTTATCTTGATTTTTATCCAAATCGTCAGCTAAAATTTTAAGATTTATCGTGGGTTGATTAATCCCTTTATCAATAAGAACATCTTCAGTAATATGTGTAGTAGTTAATTCTTGAAATATTACATCAGGAGATCTTATGAGCTTATTATGGGACAGAACTCTGTATCCATTATCTCCATCATATCCCAAAAGGATTTCTTCCTGTGCCTTTTTATCAAAATTTTTCCTCTTAATCTTGGGAACATGCACCCAACCTTTAGATCCAATTATTTGTAGATGTTTAATATAAGGTATTTGTCCAGTCCATAGTTCAAAGGGTGATTTTCCTTTGAAGAGTACACACCAGTTTAATTTAGGATGTAAGCAACTGAATTTATCATTTCAGCCCATAATTCTTTATACAATGATTCCTTTCCAGAATGAATAATAGGCCTCTAGCAGCTTCAACCAAGATTCTATTCTCCCTTTCTGCACAACCATTTTGTTCCAGAGCATATGGCATAGTGTATTTTACCTCAATGTCATGTGACCTTAAGATACTTTGCACTCTTTCATTGTTAAATTCTCCACAATTATCACATAAAAGTTATTTTATAGTACGTCCAGTTACTTTGGTTTCCATAAGAAAATCCTTTAATTTCTCAGCTACTTCATCTTTTGTTTTCATGAAATATACTTTCCTAAATCAAGACCAGTCATCTTTAAAAACTACAAAGTATTTTAATCCACTTTTAGATACTACAAATGGACCACATACATCTGAGTATATCACCTCTCCTGGATTTTCAGCTCTTTTCCTTTTACCAAATTTTAACCTATGAGCCTTTCCATTAACGCATCTCTTGCACAATTCACCATCAAGTGGTTTTCCACCCACATGTTGATGTTTCAATATTTAATTTTAATTCCCTTTTAATGACATCTTTAATGTGACGTTTATTTTTATGAGCAATTCTTTCATGATAAAGCTGGAGTAAATCATATTTATTGAATAAGATGGATTGGTTACTTAAAGCTTTAGAATCTTGACCTATAGGGATAACTCTAATATTTAATTGATAAAGCCCACCAAATCTTTATCGAGAGCCTGAAACAAGAGTTTCTTTCCCTTCAATCAATCTACACTTGAAATTAGTAGATTCAAATCTGCTTTTTGGTCTCTGATTCTGAGCAGCTAGGACCGAAAATAAATTTTTGGAAATGGTAGGTGCATACCATACATTAGTTAATATAAATTTCTTCAATATTCTTCCCGAAAAAACTTGGATATCAATAGATCCCTGACCAATGGCCTTTATATTTGTACCATCAGCAGTTATTATTACTTGATCATTATCATTAAATTTATCATAAGTTTTAAACCAATCCAGTCTATGAGTAATATGGTGGGTGGCTCCATTATCTACAAACCAAGTGTGCTTATTTGATTCTGTCATAAGAGCATCTGAACTAACTGTCAAGAGAACAGTACCTTCACTAGAATTAGTTTGTGTACATTAAGCCTTTCCTGGTTTAGGAGGTCTACCATCAGCAATCTAAAATCTACATTTTTTAATAAAATTACATTTTTTTTTTTCACAGTAAGCTCATTTTATTTGGTTTTTGTCAAAAGCAGTTTTATATGGTTTACCTTTATTTATTTTTCTACCTTCTATTATTGCCTTTGCATGAAAAACCTCTTCAGAAACATTTGCAATTAAATTATTTTCAAATGTGCATAATTTCTTAGTTAAATTTTTATTCTTATCATTAATCAATCTCCAACTGTTAGTAAAAGATTTAAATGTTTCAGGTAAACTTTTCAAAATTTTACAAATCAATAAAACATCTTTGTTACCTTCAGGTTGCTTTTCTATTTCCTGCTTAAGTTGGTTCCAATTATTTGACAGTCTTGACATAAATCCCACTGAATTGTTTCCAGGTAGCCACTTATCTTCGAAAAACTTGTTATACAGGTCAAATATTCTGTCTTCAGAAAACATATCGAAGAGCTGACACAGTCCTAACCACATGTCTCTTGCAGTTTTATATCTTCGCACTTTCGCGAATATTTCTTCTGTCATATTGTTAGACATTATTAACAAAGCTTGATTGACTGTACTTTTAAACAGAGCTAGTTCCTTTTTAAGGCTTTCTGAAACTTTGCCATCTAATGAAGTTGCTGGCAATGTCCATGACCCATCAACAATTTCTATCGCGCTCGGTATTATACATAAGGCCATTCGTATTTTTGCCTACCAGTTGTCCCAATTGGATTTTCCCTCCAAGTGAGTAATTTGAGGTAACAAGAATGACTTCAAATGCGATCCCATCTTGAACTCAGAAACTGTTGGTGACCGTGCAGCCAGAGACAATCAAAGTTTCACATATTATTTCTTTATGGATGCGCGCAGAACCCATAACCTGGGAAGCATTGGGGAAGCGTACTGGGCCCATGACCTGTTCATGTATGATGAACCATGATCCATATTTTAAATGATACATAAAAGCCTTATGAAGTGATAATTCAGAGATAGGAACTCAGTATGCCATGACTAACACTTTGATAACTCACATACACAAATAACCATACATGAGGTTATGTTGCCTCCTAGATGTTTTATAATACAAAAAGTTAACTTTTGAAAACACATCAAAAACTCCTGCACAAATTTTAAAGAGGTAGAAGAAGTCAAGGCTATAACAATAGTAGTTCAATGACATGCAACTGAAGATGATGGTATACTGCATTAGATGAAAATCAAGAGCTTTGATATAACACAATTAATTTAATTTCATAGACAATTCATAAAATATTGAAAATAACAACAAAAAAAACCATAATTTTTATATCGAATAAATAAATTAACAAGTTGGTCAATTTTTTAAAGTAGAGTGATATAATTTTTTTGTGATCATAAGAATTTTGTATACTTAAATGCGTTAAAAAAACACCTTTCTTACCTTTAATTCTCCAGTTCTGCCTGCAGGACTATCTGGAAGTATATTTTTAATAAAAATTCCAGATATTGCATTAATGCAGTCAGATTTTGTACTGTAAAGGTCCACCTATGAAATAAAAGAAAATTAGACAAATTTTCAAAATGTGTTCAAAGCGAGAATGAAATGTTAACAAGATGCAAAATGAAAAACCCGTGGATGCGATGTATATAATAAATAAGAACAGGAGAAAGATAGTGTAGTGAACAAACAAAAAGAAAAAATTACATATACTCCCTCTTCTGAGTCTCTTTTCACTCCTCACTAACGAAGGGCGAGAAATACCTGAAAATTTTACTATGTAATTTTTTATTTTTGTATGTTTACTGTACCCTTTATCTTCTTGTTTGCTATACCTATAAAATCGTTACAAAATTATTGAATAATAGCACTGGCATTTCTAGATACACCTGGCTGTCATTCTAGAGATTTTGTAACATATGTTAATACAAAAAAAAAAAACTCTCTTGATCATAAACAGCTAATCAAGTTCAAAATCTATAAAAAGCAATCAATAATAAAAGCCAGGTTATAGCTAGTGTCTTGGGACCAGAGAAAATACCCTTAAAAAGACATCAAAATTCCTTGATTGGTGTAGACAATTAAGTTCTCTGAAACTTGACTAAAATTATCATCATTGAATATCTAGTCATCATAAACTATCATACTTATTCAAAGGTTTGAAAATATGCCATATATTAAGGATTATGAAAGAGATATTGTTATTGTAATGTTTCATAAATTATTAGATATAAGTTCAGTAAACCGTGATTAAAATTAGACAATTTCATTTCAAATTAATAAATTGCATTTTAAGAGTACGATAAATAATATTAAATATAGTTGAGCAGCAACGCATAATTGTATTTTATTATAATAAAGTGACTTTTATTACAATAAACATGTATACCAACATTTGCAAAGCATGATAGATATAAAATTATATGGGCTTGGAATAAATATCAACAATAATACTACATTATATTGTGACTAAATAAGCCTTTTTAATTCATTATTTTAAATTATCCATCTAACTCCCAGAGATACCTAGTAAAGATATGATTTACCCAATAACCTACTGAATATGATTATAAATTGTGGTTATAATGTTCCAAATATCAAGTAACTTTAGGAATCAAATCAAGTTCAAATGGCAAGCTCTATATATATGTATATATAT
>KZ807309.1:259140-269546 GCA_000696205.2 Oncopeltus fasciatus | reverse complement strand
TCTCAGCTGCTATATATATATAATCAGTTTTTTTTTAGACAACAACTGCTGTGCAGAACAGTCATCTAGCTACTTTTACTTTATTGGAGCAAAATTGTAGGACAACAAGTATCAGAATGTACTCACTACACTTATTGGATAGCGAGGTAACGATATTACAGATGGAGAAGATGGTGTTGGAGGTTTCAATTCACTATTAGCTATAGCCTGCTGTAGTTGTTCAAACTTAGGACCTCTTAAGTACCGCTCTAAGCTTAAACGGACTGTACCACCAGTAGATCTTAGTACTTCAACTGCATCATGATTAGCTAATAATACCAAAATAAAAACTTTTTTTTACCATTCCTGACATTCCTCTCTTCAAGAATAGTAACTTCTGCTGATTCATGGCAGAAAAGAGGTCTTGGGAAATCTTTGCGATTGCATATTGAGTAGAAAAGAAGAGATGAAAACCACATGGTAAGGGATCTAATGTGTTGGAAGACTCAAGGAAGATGCAAGGGACTGAACAAGTCATTGCAAGGGTTTAGATGGGTTCAAAAGTATGGAAATGGGTCAGAAATCAGTAGGGGAAGATGGACAATGAATTTTGCTTATAAGATGAACAAGGTCTTGTTTCCAGACTTGGGGGAAAACAGAATAAGTCAAGGAAAAAGTTATATATGTGAAGGAGAGCAGAAAGATAACAGGAAGCAACAATTTGATGAGTTTGACAAAATGCTATCAGGACCAACAGTGTTAGTGCAGGATTTAGAGATGGAGACTAAAAGTTCAATGAGCATAATAAGAGAGAAAAAGAATGAACGGAAGTGGTAAGGAATCCGGGAGGGGAAGTACTGGAAGATACTTTTAATGAAACCAAATGGGTTTTAAGCTGATTGGGAGTTATGGAATAGGTACTAGAGGAATTGATGTTAGCACATACATTCAGTTTCAAGAGTAGGGTCCATTTGGTAATGGAATTTGAAACCATGGAGATAGCCTGGGTGAAGTACACTCAGTACGATCTTCTCTTGACTTGGGTCTCATTCAAAAGATCAAAAACCAATCAAGCCAAGTGAGGAGCTGAGATGATAGGTGGGAGAAAAGGGAACAAGGAATATNACACACGCACACACACACACACACACACACACACACCAGTCTTTTTCATCTGGATAAAGTTACTGAATCCCATATCAAGCCTTTACTCCTATCTGCCTGAGCAAAAAGCAGGTTCTTAATAATTTTCAGGCCCCATTCTGTTTCCTTGTAATAGTAAGGGCTGAGACTGGGGCAAATCTGATATCTCAGTGGTCAAGGTTGGCATCAACTTTGGTTTTAGTTTCAGAAACAGCAGTGGCAATAACAAATTTATCATTACTCCTGATGCGCAGGAGTTGTAGAGATACTCAGATAAAGAAAAAAAAGAACATAGTATAGCTGAACCATTGAGTGTAACTTCTGACCTCTTTCGACTTATCTACAGAGCTAATTACTAAATCATCTAAGATCTGTGTGAAGGTAGTGACAAACCAAATGAGGTAGTGATTAAGATTAAATGAGACTAATGGGAAATGTAAAAAAAATGAGACAAACAACTCTATTCTTCATAGTGTGGATAAGGCTTAAAATTTATTTTTAAGATAACGCTATTCACAATTAATTATTTATTATACCACTGTGTACTCTTGAGAATTTTTCATAATTTAGTTAAGTAATAGTTTAAAATATATTTTATTATAGTAGGAGCATATGAAGAAAATACTAATAATATATCAATTTAAATAACACAACAATATTAAATTTCTTTCCAATTCTTATGTCAAAAGTCATTATAATAAAAATATTTAACAATTTTGATTACTTATAAAGTAGTAACAAACAATTTTTAAGTTAAAATTTTTTAACTAACCTCAACTATTCTGTCATTCACTTGAATTTTTTTGCATAAATCAGCAGCACTTCCAACACTAATGCTCTTTACGAATATTCCAGATAGTTCCTCTGAAAAAATATAAAACAAATTTATAAAGTGAAAAAACTAATACAAGTGTATTAAAACCTCCAAAATAATTACATAGGAGTGGAATTTGTGCTACATGTATATTTTTACTAACCCTTTTCACACACATAACCCGCAATAGTAATGCCTAGTCCTTGGATATCTTTTTTCAGCTCAACAGTGAACCTTTCCATTTCAGGAAGTTGGGTGTCCAAAGGTAACATATCCATTGTGAGAAGAGGAAGGAGAGGCGGATTTAGGCCAGGTACCACTTCAACAAGATGACGTGGATCCTGTTCCTATAAAATGCACATAAATCATTATATTACTTTATTTGAATTGTAAAAACAGTCAAAGAAAATGGAGAGAGACTGTCAAAGTAGAATTTTGCAAGTATCCCACAAATTAACACAAAGAAAATAATTAGTAACTCAAGTCAATTTTCATTGTTTCATTTAATTAGATATTCTAATCATTGGAAAGTATTACAAAAGGTGTGGATAAAAATGGTAATTTGATATATAACAAAGATAACTTCTAAGATCATTTTTTTAAATGAAAAAAGCCTTAAAATCCAGAATTACAATTTTAATTTTTAATTTTAAATAGTTTCAAAAATAAAATATATACACAAGCAATCATAAGTTATTATAGCAATAAATAGAACTGAAAGTTAATCTCGGTAAATTAATATATTATATGAGAATTAGTATATTAAAAAGCAAAAAAATATCAGGAGTCCTTGGTCTTATTGCTTAATGACAGATCAGTGGCAGTCTTGTCATCCATTGAATAAATAGCAAATGAATAAAAATGAATAGTAAAATAGGGTGGGGTTATTTATAGCAGTATAATGATGAATCATGAAGAACTATTTTAAAGAAATGGATACCTAGCAATTTCCTATCCCAATGGAAAAGATAATAAAACTGAAATGGATGGAAAGCAGATTGCAGACAACTGTAAAGAAGGAGTCACCTTCTTTCTTAAGAAATATAGTTAATTTAAGAATCATTAAATGCAATAAAATACTTTTCATTGAATTGAATAAATTTTTAAAATTTATGTGGGATTAAATACCACAAAAAAAAATTGTAAAATTAAAATTTAAAAGTAAACAACAAGAGTCATTTAAAGAGCTTGACAATGTCAGCTCCTCCGAGCATAAGACGATATATTCGTCTGCCTAGGAGGTTAGGCTCTCGACACTAGTGCGGGGAATTTAATAACTTATCAGACTTGTCTCGCTAGCGTAAATGGAAACGCACCAGCCCGGAAAACAGGAGATCCAGGTTCGAGTCCTGGCTGGGACAGTTAGATTTTTATTCTCTTCCCTTGCACTAAAAATTGTTAAAATTTACATGGGATTAAATACCACAAAAAAATGATATTTATAAAATAAATATCATTATGTTTTATCTAATGTTTCCACATAATTTTAAATAGCTCCTTAATACTCCATAATGAATTGTACAAACTTATTTTATAAAAATCTCGTCATGCACTTCAATTCATTAGAATAGAAGAGATTTAATTAGAAATGATTTTAGAGCATTATGTGCATATTTATTATACAAGACATAGTTTTTAAAATGCTTAATACAAGAGTTTATATTCTATTAAATTTTATATCAATAAATGTAACTTACTTGCATCTTCTGAATAAAGTATTAAACATCTGGATTAAACTAACTATATAATAAACAAAAATAAATATATTTATTCCTCCCATTG
This sequence comes from Oncopeltus fasciatus, assembly GCA_000696205.2. Classification (NCBI taxonomy): domain Eukaryota; kingdom Metazoa; phylum Arthropoda; class Insecta; order Hemiptera; family Lygaeidae; genus Oncopeltus; species Oncopeltus fasciatus. The sequence goes on along the minus strand of KZ807309.1, from coordinate 265,828 downwards.
AACGTATTTCCAAAAAGCTGTTAAATATTAATATTTCATATTTATTCTGATTAATAATAATACAAAACCTTAAAAATCTTAAGTCCTTTAAATTATATCAATGTTATATTCAAAGCCAATCTTATATTAAGATTACCTTAGTTTTCATACGTTAAGCTATTTTTTTTTTCTAAGTTCCTTTACGGACAAGGGTATCTAAATGCAATTACTCTATTCTAAACACTTAGGTCACTGGTAAAGCTTTTATTTTTCAATAAAAACCTGTACAAGCTGGAGAATGCTCTATTCCTCGGCTAAGCCAATACCCTATGCGAGTTCAATACAACTTCTCAGAGTTGTCAGTCGAAAATTCAAAAAAAAAAAAAAAATTCATAATAAAAATAAAGCAAAAATATGGTCAGCATATTTCAATAATGAGAAAATTCTATTAAAATCTACTTTCAATATAAATAAAATATTAAGCTTTTGATTACTTGCATAGAGATGCACACACACTCAATTCCAATTTCTTATCTAAATTCATTTTTTAAACTTATATTATGTAAGAGTTAAGGAAAGCTAAAAATTGAAATAAAATTACCCTAATTTGCAGGTCGCCATCCTGATGAAACATGAAAGGGTTGTCATAAGCATCTGCAGCAGGTGGAGTATTGTAGGTCACTTGGGGGTAGCCATTTTGAACAAGATGCCTATCAAGTTCTTCTGGATCAGCAAGGATTTTGGTAGGAACAATGGGAGCATGTGAACCAAGAGCTTGATAATCAGGAGAAGTTGGCTCAACTGGACGAGCAACCACTAGACGTACATGACTGCCAGATTGACGAAGAACAGCTGCCACCTGTTCAGATCCCATACCACGCAGATTTACGTCACCAATTTGTAAGATATGATCTCCACTTTGTAATCGCCCATTCTGCAAATCAAATTAATAATTTTAATAACATAAATAATAACATTTATATATATTTAAATATAAGTAACAGGGTATTTTTTTAAATCATAGGACCAGGGAAAAGTGAAAGAACATTTTTCAAAAATCTCATCATGGTAGCAATATGAATAGCAAGGTTTTCATATGGGAAGACTGCTGAAAAGTATTCTATACAGGATACCCTTTTGGCGATAGATCACGCACTGTAAATTCTATAATTTTAGAAAAAAAAGAGGTGAAACTTATAGATCACTGTTGTTAATTATTATTTACCTTTACCTTACAACTATCAATCTTTTCTCAGTTAATTTTTATAGTTCATATCTAGTGCACTTAACTTTGGTGTTTCCAGTAAAATGATTCATTTTAATGACAGATTCTTATAGAAAATTCAAATGTATGACTGTTTTACCCTAATGAAATTTGATTCCAAATTTTCTTTATGTGAAAACTAGAAGAAAACATAAAAAAGTTTTCTTAAGATAAATTGAAATTTCCTGCTGACAAAATCATTTTGTTGAAGAATCATTTTTTAAATATTGTAGCATATTAAATAATTTTATAAATATTATTTATTTTGTGGTCTTTAATCCCACGTAAATTTAGATAATTTTTAGTGCAAGGGAACAGAATAAAAAATCTAACTGTCCCAGCCAGNCGATATATTCGTCGGCCTCGGAGGTTGGACTCTCGACACTAGTGCGGGGGATTTAATAACTTATCAGACTTGTCTCGGTAGCATAAGTGGCAAATGCACCGGCCCGGATAGCAGGGGATCCAGGTTCGAGTCCTGGCTGGGACAGTTAGATTTTTTATTCTGTTCCCTTGCACTAAAAATTATCATATTAAATAATGTGTGAAAAGATACCACGTACAAGATTTAAAGAGAAAAGAGAGAAAAGATATTAATCAAGATTATTAGATTTAAATGTTGGCAAACACTGATTAACCAGCAGATATTGATCTGTGGTTCTATTGTCTATAGAATAACAGAAGTTCTTAAAATTATTTGAATTAATATAGAAGTATCTTTTTCTGATGTTACTGCTCCTTGATCTTCAGAAATCTTTAATAACCCTTTCCTTAATCATCATTCTACTTATTAGCATAATGTATTATGCTTCATGATATGCTCTGTAAGAAATCAAGCTGTATGAAATATTTTATAGTTTCTATCCAGAGAAACTTTTTTCTTAACTTTTACTTCAAAAATACTGTGTTAAAGTAAAAATACTTGGTTAATAGTTTCAATAAGTAATCTAAAGCTCAATGATCATTTATTAGGAATTAATCTTAAGGAAGTCAACCAATCTTGCATAGGAGAAGCTAAAAAAATGTACCAGTCAAAATTATATAAATAAGCAGGACTGATCACCCCATTTCTGGAAAACTACCTGGTTATGTATCAAAATGGGAGTGCCAGGAACACAAAAGTACCACAAGCCATGGATGCCTGCACAAGCTCTAGTGACAGAAATTTTTAAAATAAAGAGACCATATTTGGTACTGAAGCATATTTTTGAAAACTGTTTTTTATTCCATAAAATGAAGAATTCAAGTCTGACCTCTCCTACCTAATGGCCCACTAATGTAAACTGTCTTCCTGATATCCTGGATTTTTTCATTTGTAAAAATCTTATTCCCTTCCATCACTCTGTAAAAACATTAAATGAACTTTCCACTGACCACAGCCCTGTCCTCCTTACACTGTCTCTCACACTCATCTCTAGACAACTGCCACTAACCTTAATAAATTGTTCCATTGACTGGCCATTTTTTTAGAACTCTACTAGAAGGGTCGCTTGGACCTTGGAATCTACTTAAAAAGCTCTGAAGAGCTGGATGGTGTCCAGTTCTTTACTGTTAAGATTCAGCAATGTCTTTGGAAGGCAAACTTAAAACCCACCAGCACCCGCTACAGTGTAAATTCAGCCAAGCCCCTCCCTGATTCCATTAAAAACCTCTAACTGGCTAAGCGCCAAGCTCGAGCAATGTTCCAGGGGTTAATGCATCCTTCAGAATGTAGGGAAGTCAACCATCTATCTCGCCTTGTAAAACAAAACAAGGTGCTTTATGAAATAAGGCATTTAATGCCTACCTTTCTAGCCTCTCAGCAGCAGACAAACCACTCTCAGCTGCTATTCGCAGGATTCTAAAATATCATGTACCTTCTGCCCCCTTGCATTGAGAAGATGGTTCCTGGGCCTCTTCTGACAAAGACAAGGGCCAAATTTTGGTCCAGCATCTAAAGCAAAAATTTACTCCCCATCCAGATCCCAATAAAAATTTGTCCATAGACAGTAACACCTTCTGAGATCAAGTACATTATTAAGCATCTGCCTAAGCCCAAAGCAATCAGCTATGACCTTATCACTGTGCTAATACTTCGAAATCTACCCCAAAAAGCAATTGTTTTCCTGACTTACCTCTATAATTGTGTCCTTTGAACCACCCACTTTCCACTTCACTGGAAATTTTCTTAAATAATCCTGTTTCCCAAACCCGGTAAACCTGCATATAACACAACATCCTATTGAACAATTAGCCTTCTTCTCTTACTTTCCAGGGTATTTGAAAAGTTCTTCTAAAACGAATGATAACTATTACAACCAGCAGGCATTTCGTGTTGTAGATTTTGTTTCCTTTTCCCTTGAGCGAAAATAATTCTGTTCTGGTGCATTCTTAGACATCACTCAAGCATTTGACCGAGTATGGCATACTGGTCTATTATATAAGCTCAAGTACATATTTTCAAGCACCATCTACCTAATCCATAAATCTTACCTTTCTAACCGTTTCTTTAGGGTCCCTCAAGAATCAGATTACTCTGATCACTTCCCTGTGAAAGCGGGCGTTCCACAGAACAGTGTGCTTGGACCTATACTTTATATCTTTTATACTGCAGACATTTCCACTCATCCTAATAACCTTTTAGCCCTCTTTGCAGATAACAAAGTGATCTTCTCCTACCATCCTGATTTCTAAACCGCTTCCAATATTTTACGGATTATTTTTGGCGCTGATAACCTCTGCAGTTGAGCGCCATAAATCCCCAATAAACAAACAATATTTTACAAAACCACCTTGATGCTATTCAGCAATGGTGCAACAAATGGATAATTAAAATAAATGAGTCCAAATGTGTACAGGTAAATTTTCAGCTAAGAAAAGATTCTCCTCATAATGTTACATACAATAACATCCCTATAACTTTCTCTGATTCAGTCCGTTTCCTTGGGTTCCACATTGACTCACGACTAATCTGAAGTGAACATAATAAAATCTTTTTAAGATAAGTGCTTACAGCTTATAATAGAAAGCTCTCTACAAGTCCATAATATGTCCAATCTGGACCTATGGTGCAGGACTCTGGGGAGAAGCTAAGCCATCCAATATCGAACAAATACAATCCTTTTAGTCCAAAATTCTAAGAATAATTGCTAACGCTCCATATTATGTATCCAACTCAACCCTCCATTACGACTTAAATATTCCTTTCGTCCAAGAGATTATCTCCACCCACTTCACCCTCTTCAATAGTAAACTCCAATTCCATCCGAATCCAGCCCAATCCTTTTAGTCAGACTTCAATCCTTACAATCCTTCCCGACTAAAAGAGAGATGGCCTCGCCATCTAGTGGGGTAAATGGGCCCTCTCCACGCATAATGCTTAATAATAATAATAATAATGCTTAAATGTTTAAATAAATTATTTCATTTATTTTTTTAAGAGTTTATTTTTTATTGTGTATATATAAATTTATCAGCTCAAGGGGCAACTGATACTCTCAGCAACATTCATTGGTATGACAGGTTCTGCTGTTGTAAGGAACTCATTGACGTGGAATTCCTTAGTGATATAATGGGAAGAAGTCCTGAAATAGTCTTAAGAGAGCTGATTTTCCATAAATTATTTGCTAAAAAAAAACGCNTAAAAAAAAAAGTAGGCCAAAATTATATAATATAATTGTATAATTGTGGTCTTCATTTTAATTTGAGTTATATAAAAAAAGTTTATGACAGAATAGGTATAAAATCTCATTTTTAACAACTCTTATGTTCTATTACATTTTTACCAGTAATGTTTATTAAGGAATATATTTATAAATATAACTAAAATGGATGGGCATTTCCTCTTCCTCTCAGGGCATGCACTCTTCCTTTCAGGGCTGTCAAGAGCTAGGCTTAGTGGTCTTGCCTTTTAGGCTCATTGTCTTTTTTAGCTTATAAAATATTATTTGTCAATTACTCTTTTATACGCCAATCTTTAATGAACATGGGAAATCTCTCCAAAACTCATGCATGACAGACTTTTCTTAACCTTAAGCTCAAGTATGTGATGAAGAATCAGTGCAAAAAAAAACTATGAAACCATTAATGCAAGTTAAATTTATTTTTCTAAAACCTAGTAATATAATATAACAAATAAAATAATAAAAGTCTGTTTCACATTTAATGAATTGCTCAATTAAAATTGATGGTTTGGAAGAAATTTTATTAGAAACCTCAATGGTATCCCTCCAAACTATCACTAATAATTATTAAGATCCTGATAGATTAACCTGCAGTAAAGAGGAAAGGCAGCTATTGTCCACCAAAAGCCTTTTTTTTCAAGCAGAAATATTAAAAAGATAGGTATGTTTTACTAACTAGCTCAATGAGAAAATACTGTAAAATATAGAAAAGAGGGGGGGGGGGGGAACTGAATGCATAAAATGAAGGAACAAGGTAGAGTATGAGTGAGAAAATATTATAGATTTGAAAAATTGTACTTAAAATTCCATGAGTAAATGAGGGAAAAAAGAAATGCTAGAAGAAATTTTATCATTAACTTACAAGCAGTAGACAGAAAAGTTCAAAATTATGAAGAATAAAGAAAGCAGAAGAAACAAGGCAGTAAGAGAGAAACTGAGACCAAAAGAGAAAGAGAACTTTGAGTAGATTAACACTATGTCTGACAGCTCTGAAATTAAGATCTATATTTTTAACAGAGAACATTATGTATATGTAAGCAAAAAGGTGTAAGGTACAGTGTACCTCAACAGTTAAGGTGGTAGTAAATCTTATTGAAATGCTTTTTTAAAAATCATGCAATTACATGAATGTCTAGCCCCAAAATAAATTAAAGAGAAAAACAATTAAAGGCCAAAGAAAAACAATTATGGGTCAAAACAGTAACTTAGCCATAATGAGTGGTAATTAAGCAAGGGTTAGCAGCTAAGAGTAAGTTTGATGCATGAAGAAGAAAAAAAATACTTTGTTCAGAAGCAAAGACAGATTAAGCTTTTCTTTCATAACTATATAATAAAGGAGATAGAAGAACATTAAGAAATTGGTAAAGAAAGAACAATGATTTATCTCTAATTTATACTTGTAACCTAGCATAAACGTTATTTATATTATAGTTAAACAAGGGAATAAATACTACAATCTGAAGATTTGGAAAGGAAAGTGAAAAAATCACTACATGTAGCAATCAATTCTGAAGCACTAATAGAAATAACACTGCGTGCTTTTGAGAAGTCTCACACCGATAGGCACCAAAATGGATCTGGAACTATATATCATTTGTGCAAGCTGTAAACAAGCTAAGTTATGAGCATAGCCTGAGGCTAGCTATCAGAATGACAGTGAATCAAAATAACAACCGCTAATTTATTCATCAAAGCAATTTTTAACATACTCAATTTTCCATCTAACTGTTGTATCCATTTATATACTGAATTATGATCTTTTTATGCAAAAAAAAAAAAAAAA
>KZ807309.1:228929-247527 GCA_000696205.2 Oncopeltus fasciatus | reverse complement strand
TTTTTTTGCTGTGTTAGCCTCCCTTGCAACCACTTAGGGTCATTGGAGGGAGGGGCTATCTACAGGTTGCCACCCCATTTTAAACACCCATGGCTCAGGACAAGCTTCTATATTATAAATAAAAGATTGACCTGGGCGGGATTTGAACCCGCGGCGTCAGGATTGTGAGACCCGTACGGATCCCCTCAGCTAGCCTGGCGCCCCAAGGATTAAATGTATGGTGCTTGGGAATATGACCTTGAGCTTACACAATAAACCTTTATGCCATACTCGATCAAAAGTTTTAGCCAGTGACTCCTCAACCTCTGTGCTATTGGCAAAATTATCAAACATGGTGTTTTAAAATTTTGCAAGAGACTGCCCAAAGGGATTTGTCCGCTGCTGAGAGGCTTGACATATGGGCATTGAAAGCCTTATTTCGTAAAACACCTAGTTTTTTAGATTGCGAGTGGAAACAGCATCCTACAGAGCACGGCCACGGGAGTTTGTCGTTCTCGAGCACTACTGCAAGTGTTTCACATTATAATCTTCGCCGGAGAGGAAACAGAGACCTAAGGATTTAAAGGGAGGAGGTAGTAATTAATTTTTCTAATGTATGAAATAGAAGTCCCAGAAATAAGGATCCTAAAATTGGTAACTTAAGAAATTGATAAATAAAGGTAGCCCTTATGGTAAAAAACGACCCTAAAATAAATAATATGCTGGAATTCGGCGAACTGTCATGTTGAACTACGCTCCATCCTAAAACAAGCACAATATGTCCTGAGTTTAGATTGTCTAAATATGAGGGATGATAAATGTATTCAAGTTCGATTACGTCAGAAGTTTCTTATTACCTAAATACTCAGAAAGAATTTAATAAAACTTTGACAGGACTGTACAGAGACAACGAGATAAGAAACGCTTTATCCAAACTTTAAGTCAGAAAAAGAAGAAAGTATCATCAATCTATGGGCCGAATTTCAGCCTCTCTCAAAAAAAAAAATCCATCAACTACCCCTATAAAATTATATTTCTTAAGGTTATTCATCTTATAAGGAAACCACTGTGTCTTAAAAGAAGTCTTCTTAACACAGTTTATAATACTTCAGTCAAACTAATCAATTTTTTTTCCATCTCCCCTTCATTTCCTATCACATTGCTCAGATAGAGAAAGTATTGTGATCGAAAGGTACATTAAAATTTTTGATTTCAACAGAATTAAATGACGTTTTAAGTTTTTCTGCATTTAAACAGAGAGAAAAATAGCTCCCGCAAAAATATTCAAAACAGTAGTTATTGAAAGATTAAAAAGAAATAAAATAGAATCAATATAGAAATATTTGCCGAGAAAATCCCTCATTCAGTAAAAAAAAAGAAAGAAAAAAAATCACTAAACCTTTATTTTTAGTCCAGACAAAGCCGAGGGGATATTTTATTGAAAGTCTATAGTATACACAACTAATTTGTTGACATCAGTTATTAAAAAAAATACAATAAAATAAAAGGAGTGGATCTAAAGGGATAAATTGAAGTTCTTTAGGTAATCTAGCCTGCCGATAGTACGTTTTTCTACTCAACAAAAACAGAGTTCCTTTTACTGGGCTTCATTTCTCTCTGGACCTAATTTCTCCTCACTGAATATATTTCTTTCAGGCGACGAGTCACTCTGAACACATTTTATTTATAAAAGCGTTGGTCCGAGTGGTGACATTCATGTTTTTTCAGTTCAATGAAAAGCCCGTCACATAGGAGCTACCTAAAATAAGCAGATATCTCATGTCCCATTAAAATGGACATAAATGACAATATGTGACGAATTATATCTTGTAAGTCAGAGAACCTGATTTTATACAGCCTGATAAAGAAGAGTTCAGTAGAGAAGTACTCAGTAGTTATATATCTTCCTTAGTAAACGTTTCTCGTAAAACTGTTATTTAACTTAAAATGTTTGAAAATTAAATTTAGACATATGAAGATCAGTAGAATTTTTCGTAACGAAACCAATTATAACGTTTATAAAATTTGGTATTCCTTTAGTGAATGACTACTTTGATATTGCAAGGTAACATCTGGTAATGAGGGGGTAAGGTAATATCGCTAAGGCTGAACCTAGACTGTTTATACCTTTATAGGGGGAAGCGCACAATATTTTTAGTGAACAATTAATGCGAGGGAATAGAATAAAAATCTACCTGTCCCAGCCAGGGGACAGATAGATTAACGTGGGATAATATACCACAACAAAATTAATATTTATAAATATTTTTAGTGGATCTTTTTTTTTTATTTATATTTTTTATCATCAGTCTATCGTTAAAATTTAATTAATAATCTAAAGCAGGGAAAAAAATGAGGAGAGGTTAGTCAGGGATTCGATCTTTTGAGCTGAAGAAATAAAAGTGATTTGCAAACAAAAACGAGAACTAAGTGCGCTCAACAAGTGTGTGAAATTTGGAGAAGTTACGTCGCCGACCTTACCCACAATTCAGTGAGTAAAGACAAACGTTTTATTCAATAGCCAGCCCCAAGCGGGCAGGCAGGGCTCAGACTTGTCTGTCTTATCTTCCCCTCCCTCACTAAGGCCACAGTCTCAGTACAGGGCTCTCGAGCTCCACGTCCCGGTTCGAGGCTCGGAGTTTTTTTTCTTCTTTTTTTTATCTCTATTACGCCTTATGATGGGAGGTAAATACTACCATCAAGTTATATCTAGCGGAGGTAAAGGCAAGACCATGACACCTCCAAAAGACAAGAGGAGACACCGGTCAGCGACAAGAACCCCCACCGAGCGAAACAACGCAATGTCAACCCGCCCCAGCACCTCACAGGGCGTGACTTCCCATCCCTCCATTAGCACCCCCCGCCGATCCGATTCTGCGGAGCAGAACATCCATTCGGAAGAGCGCACATCGTCAAGATTTGCCACAAACAACCCCTTTCAAGTTCTTCAGGGCGAGGAAGGCGAAAACATGGATTCCAAACAAACCGTTTCCCGAGTAATTCGACCTCCGCCTATATTTGTGAGAAATCTCAAAGACTTCATACTGACGTGTTCTCAGCTGAACGAGAGAGTGGGGTCCGGCAGATAGATATACGTGTGTCAATAGACAACAGGACACAAAATTAATCCCTGACAGCCCAGATAACTACAGAAAAATTACACATTATCTGAAGGAAACGAACGCGCAGCACCATACTTATCGGCTCAAAGAAGAGAGAGCTGTAAGAGTGGTGATTCGGCATCTACACCACACCACATCGCCAGAATTTATCAAGGAGGAGTTGACTGATCTAGGATTTTGTGTCAGGAATGCCATAAACGTGGTCATAACCCGACCCCCAGAAAGGGGAGATCTCTGCCTCAAAAACACCCCTCCCACTGTTCTTCGTGGACTTAAAGCCTACACCCAATATTCAAGACCTTTATAGCTTGCCCCTCGCTCTGCCACTGTAGAATAAGAGTTGAGAAACCTCATCCTCGTAAAGATATAGTAAAGTGCCACAAGTGCCAGGAGTATGGGCACGCGAAAGCATACTGTGAACACACTCTACGGTGTGTCAAATGTGGAAGCGCTCATATAAATACAGATTGCCCAAAATCTCGAAACACCCCAGCTACCTGTGCACTGTGCACAAGGGCTGTCAGGTTTACAAGGAGCTGATACAGCGGACCCTGCCTACTCGTCAAGTACAGATTACAACTCAGGTCCGGAAAGTAGTGCCTCCGCCCTCCAGAGTTGTCGAGCCAGGACTGTCCTACGCTCGAATGATGCAATCAACCCAGCAACAACCCCGACAAGACGAGCCACTACCACAACCGCATTCCCCACCCAGGAGGGGAGCGACCCACTATCACCAACGTCCCGACTCTGCCCACATCAAATGATCTGCACTCCTTATTTCACACCTTCTTCTCACAACTTAACTCCATCATTACACCACTCATATCCCTACTGACCAACCTGGTCACCAAAATGACTCTATCAACTCCCACACCATGATTCCCCAATCCAAGAATTCCTTTGCTATCCTACTATGGAACGCTAACGGCATTCGGACACACACTGACGAACTCAAACTAGTACTCGATAACAAAAACGTAGACGTAGTATTACTGACAGAAACACGACTAGCTAAAATAAATAATCTAAAAATTGCTGGCTACCACACTTATAAGACAGACCGTCCTGACGGACGAGCTCATGGTGGGACTGCACTCCTTATCAAAAAATCGTATACCCACCATATTTTACCCTCCACTTCCACAGAGTCCCTTTAATCAACATCAGTGTCTATTTCCACACCCTCTCATCTTATCACACTTTCAGCAGTGTATTGCCCTCCAAATAAACCAATCACTACCCCAGAATTTTCCACTTTCCTCAAAGACCTGGGTCCCCGTTTCCTTGCCGGTGGAGACTAGGTATAATGCGAAACACTTGCAATGGGGATCGAGAGCGACTAACTCCCGCACGGCCACGCTCTGTATAATGCGATATCATCCTAAAACTTAAGCACAATTAGTCCTTCCTCTTCCACATATTGGCCCTCTGACGTGAACCGCCTTCCCGCTATCCTAGACTTCTTGATTTACAAAAATCTTTCTCCTCTTCATCATTTCGCTTCGAACTTAAACGAGCTCTCCTCTGACCACAACCCAGTTTTCCTTACGTTATCCCTGATTCCTATTCCAAAACAATAACCCCCCTCCCTCATTAATGGCCGAGTCGACTGGGCCTTGTTTAGAACTCTCATAGAAGAGTAACTTGACCTCGGAATTTCTTTGAGAACCTCAGATGATTTAGATGAAGCTTCCTTTACCACAAATGTTTAGCAATGCATTTATATGGCTAATCTCAAACCAAAATTTACCAAATACTAAAAATTGTTAAAATTTACGTGGGATTATATACCACAAAAAATAATATTTATAACATTAAAAATTTAAAAGTAAAAAACGAGAGTCATTTAAACTGCTTGACAATGTCAACTCCTCCGAGCATAAGACGATATATTCATCGGCCTCGGNATTCTGTTCCCTTGCACTAAAATTTTCGTGGGATTATACACTACAAAAAATAATATTTATAACATTAAAAATTTAAAAGTAAAAAACGAGAGTCATTTAAACTGCTTGACAATGTCAACTCCTCCGAGCATAAGACGATATATTCATCGGCCTCGGATGTTATACTCTCGACACTAGTGCGGGGAATTTAATAACTTATTAGACTTGTCCCGGTAGCATAAATGGAAAATGCACCGGCCTGGATAGCAGGGGATCCAGGTTCGTGTCCTGGCTGGGACAGTTAGATTTTTTATTTTGTTCCCTTGCACTAAAAATTGTTATAATTTACGTGGGATTATATACCACAAAAAATAATATTTATAAATTTACCAAACACTCTTTAGAGTCCCAAAAACCACTCCCAGATTCGCTTAAAAAGCTCATCATAGCGAAACGCCGCTCAAGAGTATTGTTCCAAAAATACAGACACCCCCCAGACCACAAAGATTTTAATCATCTTTCCAGACTCGCAAAACATAAATTAGGGGTTGAAACGAGGACTTTAATGCCTTTCTGTCTACCCTCTCAGCAGGAGACAAATCCCTTACAGCTACTCACAGAATCCTTAAGAACCATGAAGCTTCTACTCCCTTGCGTAGGAGATAGTTCCTGGGCCTCTTCTGACAAAGACAAGGCCGAAATGTTTGCCCAGCACCTCAAGCGAACATTTACTCCTCATTCAGATCCCTTAGACCTGTCCAATGCCGCGGAGACTGAGGAGTTTCTGGACATACCATTACCTATGTCCTAGTCACTCAAGGCAGTAACACCTTCCGAAGTCATGTACATAATCTCTCATTTGCCTAAGGGCAAATCACCCGGATATGATTAATCACCGGCCAAATTCTCCGAAATCTTCCCAAAAAGGCAATTGTATTCTTGACCTATATTTATAATTGCATATTCAGAACTACCCACTTCCCTCTCCTCTGGAAATATTCTGATATAATACTATTTCCCAAACCTGGAAAATCACCGCACAACCCCTCATCCTATCGTCCTATAAGTCTCCTTCCTACATTTTCAAAGGTTTTCGAAAAAATACTGTTATAACGAATGATGCCTTCCATAGAACCCTTCAATATCCTCCCAAATAATCAGTTCAGCTTCAGCAAGTGTTTCGCGTCATAGACTACATTTCCTCTTCCCTTGAGCGCAAAGAGTACAGCCCAGGAGCTTTTTTGGATGTTTCCCAAGCATTTGATAGAGTCTGGCACAGTGGTCTTCTGTTTAATATGAAATCCAAACTTCCTAGTAACACTTACTTTATCCTTAAGTCTTACTTATTCAACCGTTTCTTTAGGGTTCGACAAGGATTAGATTACTCCGATTTCTACCAAGTGGAAGCGGGAGTTCATCAAGGTAGTGTGCTTGGACCTATCCTATTTATCCTGTACACTGCTGACATCCCTACATATCTAGGTACCCTCTTAGCTCTATTTGCGGACGCCAAAGCTATCCAATCCTCCCATCCCGATCCTAAAACTGCTTCTAAAAACCTACAAGATCACCTCGAAAAAATCAAACAATGGTGTGGAAAATGGAGAATAAAAATCAATGAAGAAAAATGCGTTCAAGTTAATTTCCACTGCGGAAGAAAGACTTCCCTGAAATTGTGAAATTTAACAATATTCCTTTACCACAATCAAATTCCGTTCTTTACCTAGGATTCCATTTTGACTCACGACTTACATGGGGAGAACATACTAAAACTAAAAGACAAGAACTCAATCGGCGATATGGACTTTTATACAGACTCATGAATAAGAAATTCAATCTTACGACTGAACAAACTGACGCTCTACAAAACCTTATTACGACCAATCTGGACTTACGGAGTAGAAATCTGGGGTGCCGCCAAGCCTTCCAGTCCAAAGAATCCAGTCCTTTCAATCCAAAACCATGAGAATAATTGCAAATGCTCCCTATTACGTATCCAATTCTTCCCTTCACCGCGATCTTAATATTCCTTTTGTTCAGACCTCATTTCTTCCCGTTTTATCCTTTTCCACAGTAAACTGCCATACCATCCTAATCCACTAGTACATGTCTTCCAACTCCAACCCCTACAACCCTCCCCATCGACTCAAACGAAGATGGCCCAGTGACCTCCTGGGTGACCGCCAACAGAAGATGGTTTATAGAAACCAATAAAGACGGATAATAGAAGGTATGATAAATAAATAAAAGTTTATATAAAAAAAATTGTATTTCTTTATTTTAAAAATTGTGAGTATGTAATAAATATTGAACGGAACATATCTTTAGCTTCTTTTGATTAAAGAAATTTAAACACAGCCGCTTAATGTCGGGAATTAATAGCAGGCATTATGTTGTATAAGGCTGTTTGTAAATTACCAAATGGAAATAATTAAATTTAATTAATAAATCATAAATATCTTCCTGTACATTTCGCAAAAGTTCATCCCGTCCATAAAGGTAACACTGTATGCAAAAGGCCTTACCTCTCTATTTATAGGGAGTTATATAACAGAAGGAAAAGTCAAGATTAATGATTCTCTAAAGTAGGAGACTCTCTCCCTCCATCACCCCCATTCCCCCGAAGAAGACCTGAAATTCAGGGCGAAACATTGAAAACAATTAAAACTTTTGTTAACAAATCAGTTTTATTGATTCAAACTCAGCGACCGAGCCACCGACCAATCATTCTTTATAAAGTTTGATGGTCAACTAACTATCTCTATACAGAAAAAAAAAAAAGTTAAAAACAGCTGTACCTAATAAAAGAATTATTAAAGATAAACGTTAAAATACACCTTCAGGAATTTTTCCCTTTATCCATGGATTATCATATTTTTAAAATCAAATACGTAATTGTTTATAAATGCATGGCTTATGATCGAAATCATACAAAATCAGGCCTCAGTTTTGACGTATACTTGGTGGTGGATGATTCCAACTTTCTAAAATAACATATTAATATAATATAAGCTCCTGAAGAGGCATCAGTGATAAATGCGAAACTAAATGAACAAAATAGTTTCACATAAAATAATAGTGCTTTTACGGTTTTTGAGCACTTAATTTAACTAAAACATATTTTATGATATCGCAATAAAAAGTAAGTCATAATGGGCATTCAGTGTGATACTCATTTTCAATTGATCAGTATGATTTTCTTAATAGTTGTAATACAATATTTGTGAAACAATAAAACACAAATCCTAAGGCTTAGATAAACTAATGGATTAAATACATATGCGTTAAACAGTGTGCTTGACAGCTGAATAAATAATGGTACCTCAGGTGTGAGGTGTACATTGATTTGCTAAGTCCACTTTGTGTGGGACAATTGTCACATGTCAATTCCTCTATTAAGTGTAACCTACCAGTCCAATATTCCGATGACTGATCGATAGTAATTGAATGTTATTGGGAGTTTTCCAAAGAAACAAATATAATTCACTTCAGAGAGGGATTACAGAAGAATATATGGAAAATACGAGAAGGGAGACTGACAGATATATAGTAGATGAGGACGTTTGAAGTGGAGAGAGGCGATATCACGCCTGTATGGTGATAAATAGACATTTAAAGGTAGAGAAAAAGCAGACATTGAAGGATTCCTTAGGTTTGTAGAGAAGAGGGATGAAAGTGCCCGGCGACAGGAAGATAAATAGCTCGAGGGGATGCGGTCGTTGAGCCGCGAGTGTCGCATCGGTTACAGTGCCACCAAGCGATCATTCTGTGACACGGCAGGCATTTCCCAATCAATAGGAAGATTTGCAGGACGGAATTAGCGAGCTTTACTTAGATTTGTCGGAACCAAGGTTAGGCAGATCTTCTCAAGGACGTCGAGCTGTAAGCCTGCCCAATAAAAAGAGGAGGTCGTTACTCTCTTGTCTACAATGAAATCTAATCTGAAGTATTTTTATGATTAAAATAAATGTAATATTCCTTACCTTGTCTTTTTCAATAAAAATAACTGCATTAGTTCCTATTACGTTTGAGAAATCAAATATATTTTTTCATAAAGGTTAATTGATTCGAACACACGAAATGAAAATAATCCTTATTTTAAGAGATTTAAATTAAATAAATAGTCATAAACATTTTTTTTCGGGGCTCGGGAAAAAACAATTCGACATGGTCAATCCCAGAACAAGTATTTATGAATATTTCTCGAGACCATGAAAACCTACATGAACATAAAAATAAATAGTTAAATTTACTAAGAATAATAATTTTTTTTTACAGAATAATAGCACTAATAACCTTAACAGTCGATGCGCTGAATTCAGGTTAGAAATGTGACGGTTCGTACGGCCAAATATGAATCGTGTTTACATTTGGGAGAGCCCATGTGAATAATGTGAATGCAAAATCGAGACTTGAATGGAAACGTCAACACTAATGTATATATTTCTGCAATATGGTAAGAAAGTAAAAATAAATAAAATAAAATTTATGACCTAAACTATATTTAAATAACTCGAAACAAATATGTAAAAGTGAAATGCAACCCCTAAATCTCAATTATTCGGTATAAATTATTCAGCTTAAGTTCAATTAGTAGTAAGCAAATTTATTGGCAAAATTATTTATCCTACTTGCAATAAACTAATGAATACAATTTATTTTTTAATAATTCCTCTGAAGCAATTTTTAATACTTTAAAAGGATGTCTCATGTGTTAATGCCATTATTTTTATTTTCTATTTTACAGAAGAAATAAAATTTGATACACAAATGTAAACTGTGGTGAGAACATATGTACATGTTTTAAACAGAATAGGAGCACAAGAAAGCCACAATAAAAGAGGGGCCTAATTAGAAAATATCCAATTTTTATTTTCCACAAAACTAAACAGCTCTTTAATCAAAAACATATTAATGTATCAAATACATTTTGTTTACATTTTAAATATTGCAATGAATGATCTAATTAAAAGACCTGTTGAGCTTTCACACACACACACACACACACAAAAAAAAGATATCACACACATAGACATCATGATTCATGATGAAAATAGGAATATGAGTTAATAGGAATCTTTAAATATGTACAAAAATATTCAATTTGAACATGGATTAAATTTTTCTTCATTACTCTACTTATGGTGAAGTACCAATTTTTTAGCAGTGGGTACAAAAACATGAAATTTGAATTNGAAAAAAAAAATTTAAAATATTATAAACAGTGATTTAGGAGTACTGCCACTGGGCAGCTTCTCCATAAAGCGAAGTACACGCTGATTTAAATATTTATGTATTACAGTTTTTTTTTACATTAATTTACATTGTATATTGTGAGCACTTTGCAATATGCACGCTGTGCAGGATGTAATTCATAAATAAAGTGATTTAAAAAAAAAATTTAATCATTTGATTTTTAGGAATAAGTGCAGAGCTAAAAAATGATTTAAAAATAGCACCTAGTGTTCTTATAATAAAAGAAAAGTTTGATTTGTAGCGGAAAACATCTGGGAAGATTCTTTAAAAGTATAAAATAAAGGAAATTGATTTTTAAAAATTCCTTTCTTATAAGTAAACCCTTTGATTTAATCAATCTCTTTTAACAAATACTTTTGTTGATACTCCATGAGAATAGGCTTTCTGCTTTGTGTAGGGGCGGCTGTGGGACAAGTTTGAAAGTGATCACTGACATTGGCAGTGGAATTAAGTCTAGCAGGCCATTGATTTGTACCTTGGAGAGGCACTCGGAAAGGGGCCCTGTCGCTTAGCCCCCCCCCCCCCCCCCTCCACAACAACCCTCTCAACATCATCCCTCTTTCTATTGCCTTGTTAGTACCCCCCACCACCCCTTCAAGTGGCCATTCACTACTGAACAATTCCTGGCAACAGTTATTCTTTTCACCATTCAAGCTTGGCATAATAATCTTTCCTTAAATACAACATAACTTAAAACCAATAGTTCAGTTTGAATAACATCAAGCAATAGTTAAATATAATTATTCACTAATAACTTTTCATACAGCGGTTAGATAATATGGCTTTTTTTGATAATCCAAAATTATAAAAATGCCATAGCTACTTAAGAACTGTGTAAAGCAGTTGAAATATGAATGAATAAATCAATTAGATACCTGAAGTACTAAAACGCAAGTTAAGCGTTATATCTGATAACCACGTTAAAACAGCCTGATTCTGAAATGTATTTTGTATTGAAAAAAACAAAACAAAAAAACCCATAGATAAGTCTTAGTTGAGAATATTTTAACACATCAATAGTTTATTTTTGATTAAAGGTATGAACTCAATTAAAATTAAATCCTGGACAATGAATGTTCACAAAAGGCGGTCATGAATAGCCATGGCCGCTTTTTGTGTACATTCATCTATAAATTCTGAAAAACATATTTTTTTTATCTATATCTGTCATCTATACAGGCTTGAAGATTAAGTCAGAATATAAGACGTTTATGAAATGTCACAAAAGTTATACCGCCTGCATTAGAGGTATAGGGAAAATATTTGACAAATGAGCGAAGGTGTGCATTAACTCCTTTAATAAATTGCAAAAAATAAATATTTAATTTGACATGACATATAAGTCATTTAACAAACAGTACAATAATTACTAATGTCAAAGCAGGAGAGAATCATGGAAGGGAGTTGTAAGGAGGAAAGAAAACAGCTGGCAAATGAGCGCAGATGTGGACAAAAGCACAGTAATCCCCTCAACCAATCACGAACCTCCTACAGCTCAAATTCAATGTCTCTGCCAATGAAAAACATTCGCCAATGAGAAATATCATCAACAAATCACCATAATAACATATTCCATAGTGGTATTTAAGTACTGAAGTGTGATTAGTCACAGAACGTATAATTAACCTTCATGAACTATTAGAATGAATAAGAGCACGTATTTGTTCAGGCTGAGCTACCCCATTGCATATAATTGTATTAGCACAGCAGGACGATGAGTCTGGCCAGGGCAGTTTTGAGTTAGCGTTCAGCGCGAAAACTTGATCAATGAAACAGTACATGTATAGTTTATGTACTTTGCGAGACGTTTTGAAGAACGATAAAAGCGTTTCAAATCAATTTGCTTACTATTCTATTTAAGTAAACTTATACTTTTTATCAAGAAATTATACAACAGAAGGTCATTATGAAAAAAAGAATTTAGAAGCAACACGCGGCTTGTTCTTCTTTAGAGATCCTACTGAATTGGTAATGGAGTGTATATAAAAAATAACTCTTTATCCAATTCAAGATCTAAAAGGACTACTATAAATATTTTAATATTGTTTTATACTTGTCAGTACTGAATAATCCCTCCAGATCATTATCTAAACTAGTTAAATCCTTAGTTATTTGTATGAAGGACGAAAGATGACAGTCCAGCGAAATGCTCGTTATTTTAAGGCATTACTGGAAAAAACAAAATCTTTCAAGCTAAAAGCTCAAATAACTCGTGAAATTACTAAATATGACAGGGGAGTTGTCCTTGACTAGCGAACAGCGCGGCGTTGGCTTGAAATATTTAGCAGTGGAGGTACGTCGTTGGAAAAGAAGGTCTCCATTAATGGATATTGATAAGGTTATGCAGGAAGCTGTTGAGTCAAATCCGTCCACAAGTACTCGCGAACTTGCCAGGGAGTTTGGTGTATCGGAAGATACTGTTAGTCACTGTTCCATGGAGAAGGTGAAAATGAACAGTAGACTGGTCCCTCACGAACTTACTTCTACGCAATGAGCTACGACTTTAGAAATTTTTGAAAATTTATTGAAAAACCCTTCTGATATGGAATTTTACCTAAGATTGTTTCCCCGAGAGAAAAGTTTGTTTAATGGCGAAATCCGAATGCCCATAAACAACGGCTAGATCGCAAATTCATGCCTTGCGTTTTTTTTTTTTTTTTTTTTTAAGGTGATATTCATCACAAATTTCTTCCTGATGAAAAATTCTCAACTCTACTGGGAACAACTGGAATGATTGTCCACGAAGATATCTCAACGCTAGTTCTGCTTGTGTTAACCCAAAAGGAGTTTTATTCCAACAAGATAAAGCTTGTCCTCACACTTCCAGTCGAGCCAAAGCTAAATCAAGGGTTCATATATTAAAATAATTACAATTACAATATGGCTACAGCAGAAGACCTTGCGAGTTTCTCCCATTGCCAAACGCGTTGCAAATTACATTTATTATTCTTATTTCCTTTTTTCCTCCATCCATTTCAAAAAGGAATGAATGATTCTCAAATTCGTACATCGTTATAATTATTTTCTTAAATTCAACTAATTTTTATGTTGAATATAATGATTGAAAAGTGTATACTGAAATAGATTAACACTCTGATCTGTACTATAATATATTCACAATAGATATCCAAGAAAATAATTAATTGTTGAATAATTTGCAACGTCCAATGCATAACAGAATACTTTCTCTCAAGAAAGACGATATAAAATCCCGCTCGCTGAGAATCTCGAGGCGTAATATGGGAAGAGGAGCTCGGCTCTGTCTATATATCTCAGGACGATATTTTACTAACTTGTTGATCCCTGGTGGGCTCTTCCCTCCAACGTGCGAGGGCTGGAAACACGCCAGGCAGAGATGATTTCCGTAGCAGAGGCACTCCGCGCACAAGAGTCGGAGACTCTCACTTCTACATCTTATTTCTTATTTTCTCTCCCTAGCATTAGAGTGACTTTATCTACTACCTTCAGGAGATTTTCCCCAAGGAGATGAAGGTCACTAGGGCGCTGTTAAGTATCTTTCAGTTCCTTACCCATCATACATAGGGGATGTAGTAGGCGTGAGGCGCTGGCGAGGTTAGGTATAAAGTAACAGCATTAGTTAGTACCGGCCGAAAACTACTAACCATACGGGACTAGCTTTCCAGATAACAATCCTACAGAAACAATAAAAGTTCCTAAAATCCTAAAGAAAACAAAGTATATTTTGAGGAAAGAAAAAAAAAGAAATATATATATATATAGTAATCAAGAACAGGTTGGATACAGAGTGCAGTGCGTACACAAAAAGAAAAAATCACAAATAGTAAAATATTCTGGGATCTCTCGCCCTTTGTCAATGAGGAGTGAAGAGAGTCTCTCAGTGGAGTGCAGTACCTGTTCTTGATTGCTATGTATCGCAGCCGCGAGAGCTTTATATATANTCTCCCTTAAGTCCCCTTCACCGAGAATCTAGTACTTCCTTCCTCAAGTACATTCACAGAGAAACTGGAACTTCATCTCTCTTAAGTCCCCTTCACCGAGAATCTAGTACTTCCTTCCTCAAGTACATTCACAGAGAAACTGGAACTTCATCTCTCTTAAGTCCCCTTCACCGAGAATCTAGTACTTCCTTCCTCAAGTACATTCACAGAGAAACTGGAACTTCATCTCTCTTAAGTCCCCTTCACCGAGAATCTAGTACTTCCTTCCTCAAGTACATTCACAGAGAAACTGGAACTTCATCTCTCTTAAGTCCCCTTCACCGAGAATCTAGTACTTCCTTCCTCAAGTACATTCACAGAGAAACTGGAACTTCATCTCTCTTAAGTCCCCTTCACCGAGAATCTAGTACTTCCTTCCTCAAGTACATTCACAGAGAAACTGGAACTTCATCTCTCTTAAGTCCCCTTCACCGAGAATCTAGTACTTCCTTCCTCAAGTACATTCACAGAGAAACTGGAACTTCATCTCTCTTAAGTCCCCTTCACCGAGAATCTAGTACTTCCTTCCTCAAGTACATTCACAGAGAAACTGGAACTTCATCTCTCTTAAGTCCCCTTCACCGAGAATCTAGTACTTCCTTCCTCAAGTACATTCACAGAGAAACTGGAACTTCATCTCTCTTAAGTCCCCTTCACCGAGAATCTAGTACTTCCTTCCTCAAGTACATTCACAGAGAAACTGGAACTTCATCTCTCTTAAGTCCCCTTCACCGAGAATCTAGTACTTCCTTCCTCAAGTACATTCACAGAGAAACTGGAACTTCATCTCTCTTAAGTCCCCTTCACCGAGAATCTAGTACTTCCTTCCTCAAGTACATTCACAGAGAAACTGGAACTTCATCTCTCTTAAGTCCCCTTCACCGAGAATCTAGTACTTCCTTCCTCAAGTACATTCACAGAGAAACTGGAACTTCATCTCTCTTAAGTCCCCTTCACCGAGAATCTAGTACTTCCTTCCTCAAGTACATTCACAGAGAAACTGGAACTTCATCTCTCTTAAGTCCCCTTCACCGAGAATCTAGTACTTCCTTCCTCAAGTACATTCACAGAGAAACTGGAACTTCATCTCTCTTAAGTCCCCTTCACCGAGAATCTAGTACTTCCTTCCTCAAGTACATTCACAGAGAAACTGGAACTTCATCTCTCTTAAGTCCCCTTCACCGAGAATCTAGTACTTCCTTCCTCAAGTACATTCACAGAGAAACTGGAACTTCATCTCTCTTAAGTCCCCTTCACCGAGAATCTAGTACTTCCTTCCTCAAGTACATTCACAGAGAAACTGGAACTTCATCTCTCTTAAGTCCCCTTCACCGAGAATCTAGTACTTCCTTCCTCAAGTACATTCACAGAGAAACTGGAACTTCATCTCTCTTAAGTCCCCTTCACCGAGAATCTAGTACTTCCTTCCTCAAGTACATTCACAGAGAAACTGGAACTTCATCTCTCTTAAGTCCCCTTCACCGAGAATCTAGTACTTCCTTCCTCAAGTACATTCACAGAGAAACTGGAACTTCATCTCTCTTAAGTCCCCTTCACCGAGAATCTAGTACTTCCTTCCTCAAGTACATTCACAGAGAAACTGGAACTTCATCTCTCTTAAGTCCCCTTCACCGAGAATCTAGTACTTCCTTCCTCAAGTACATTCACAGAGAAACTGGAACTTCATCTCTCTTAAGTCCCCTTCACCGAGAATCTAGTACTTCCTTCCTCAAGTACATTCACAGAGAAACTGGAACTTCATCTCTCTTAAGTCCCCTTCACCGAGAATCTAGTACTTCCTTCCTCAAGTACATTCACAGAGAAATTGGAACTTCATCTCCATTAAGACCCCTTCACCGGGAATCTAGAACTTCCTTCCTCAAGTCCTTTCACAGAGAAGCTGGAACTTCATCTCCAATAAGACACCAATTTATTTTCTAGAGAAGGCTATAATACACTACTATAATTGAGATTAGTCACTAAGGTCTCTCTCTCTCTCTCTGTCCCCCCACGAATCGTGAAATATACCCTATTCATAATATGATAATAAATATTATAATTTGATGTTTAAAGGCAGTAAATCGGGGAAAAAAAAACAAAAAAAACAACAAAAACAGGATACTTAATAACATTGAACCGATTACATTACCTTGAAGAACGGACGAGTCTGGTAACGTACGTATTCAACTAAATTTGGTTAACGACCAAACAGGTCGTTTATACCATTCCTATATTGATTTTTAGGAATGGTATAAACTTGACATTACATGTGTGCATATTTTATTCCGACAGTCCACATTCTCAATCAATAACTGGCTCATTGATTTCCAAATGCTGCCAAGTTCTAACAAGAAAAGTGATATTTCTACTTGGTATTTATTTTATTAGTACAAATAAATATTCATTTGCAACATTAGAAACTCCCAATCAAGGCCTAAGGCAAAACAGGATAGGACTGACCTATAAGGAAGCACTAAAAAATATTAATTAATTCAGATTTCAATGAAAAATCAATAGAAACATTATTTATTTACTTCGAAATCTCGACCGATATGCAGGTGTACAGATAGTTTTACATTAGATAATGGTTAAAGGTAAAAATTTTAAAAACGGAACCAGAATTATGATATGAATCACATATATCAGCAGTAGAGGTAATCAGAGACGAAATTACGCATCAAATTTTCACACACAGTTTATCAATGTTTCAAAAATCATCTTACACATATACGTGTTATTCTAAAGCCAAGAAAAAATCAAAATTATAATACCACAAAGGCTTTTACCAGTTTAGAAGAGAGAAAATATACACACTGAATGTCATTTAATAATTTAAAAACAGCCTTCTCTGCTTGGAGAACACAGCCAACAACTATCTGCCTTAACAAATCCTTTTAGGTCCTCCGCAAGAGATAACCCAATACAAAGGTAGACTGTGTTTGCGGTGGCCTCTAACCCATCCTACTCTTGGAAACAAGATCCCATTCACATTCCCTACCCCTGTACAATTTAAAATTTAACCACCTCCTTTCTCTATTTTCTCAGCTCCTCCTCCTCTTTCCTGCGTCCTCTTAAGCCCTCTCTTGCAGTATATCGAAGTTTTGGCCTAGCTCAAGTTCTTTATTGTATTCTCTCATCCAAAACAAGGGAACATTCTTGTTTCATATTTACCCATGCAGTTTTGCAAGGATGGGTCTTTTCCACGTTTTTCCGACTCCTGTTGTTAACTTAGTATATTCCTTTCAAAACTTCCTTTCTTTTAGAGGAAGTCATGAGTTTGGTTCATCTTGTCCACTTTAAACGATTCCTTTACTACTACAGGAAACTAGAGGTTCCCCTTTGAGCAACTCCCAGCTTTTAGAGGAAGTCATGAGTTTGGTTCATCTTGTCCACTTTAAACGATTCCTTTACTACTACAGTAAACTAGAGGTTCCCCTTTGAGCAACTCCCAGCTTTTAGAGGAAGTCATGAGTTTGGTTCATCTTGTCCACTTTAAACGATTCCTTTACTACTACAGTAAACTAGAGGTTCCCCTTTGAGCAACTCCCAGCTTTTAGAGGAAGTCATGAGTTTGGTTCATCTTGTCCACTTTAAACGATTCCTTTACTACTACAGTAAACTAGAGGTTCCCCTTTGAGCAACTCCCAGCTTTTAGAGGAAGTCATGAGTTTGGTTCATCTTGTCCACTTTAAACGATTCCTTTACTACTACAGTAAACTAGAGGTTCCCCTTTGAGCAACTCCCAGCTTTTAGAGGAAGTCATGAGTTTGGTTCATCTTGTCCACTTTAAACGATTCCTTTACTACTACAGTAAACTAGAGGTTCCCCTTTGAGCAACTCCCAGCTTTTAGAGGAAGTCATGAGTTTGGTTCATCTTGTCCACTTTAAACGATTCCTTTACTACTACAGGAAACTAGAGGTTCCCCTTTGAGCAACTCCCAGCTTTTAGAGGAAGTCATGAGTTTGGTTCATCTTGTCCACTTTAAACGATTCCTTTACTACTACAGTAAACTAGAGGTTCCCCTTTGAGCAACTCCCAGCTTTTAGAGGAAGTCATGAGTTTGGTTCATCTTGTCCACTTTAAACGATTCCTTTACTACTACAGTAAACTAGAGGTTCCCCTTTGAGCAACTCCCAGCTTTTAGAGGAAGTCATGAGTTTGGTTCATCTTGTCCACTTTAAACGATTCCTTTACTACTACAGTAAACTAGAGGTTCCCCTTTGAGCAACTCCCAGCTTTTAGAGGAAGTCATGAGTTTGGTTCATCTTGTCCACTTTAAACGATTCCTTTACTACTACAGTAAACTAGAGGTTCCCCTTTGAGCAACTCCCAGCTTTTAGAGGAAGTCATGAGTTTGGTTCATCTTGTCCACTTTAAACGATTCCTTTACTACTA
>KZ807309.1:196857-228368 GCA_000696205.2 Oncopeltus fasciatus | reverse complement strand
ATATAAAATAGAATAAATTTCATTAAAACAATCATCTTGACTTTTCATGATTCTTGAGCTAAAATCGCATGAAAATTTGCATACAGAAAGGCAACAACACAGAGAGGAAGTATAAAAACATATTCTCTCTAGCCATGCGCTTTATCTTTCATCTTTATTTTTCCCCTGTCCTAACTTCTATTTTAGCTGGGCCAAGCGTCAGGGTTGTTGATGCCAACAAACCCACCTTCAAGCAAACCCGCATATGTTATCTCATTTGCGCCCCGCCCCGCAGATTTCCATAATTTTCACTTTTCTCGTCTTCAACCTAAATTCGACAATTTACTAACAATTCAGGCATTACATTCCCAATATCACAGAATTATTGAAAATTGGGATAATAGGGCTCTTTCACTTTGATACAGGCATGTGTTCGCATAGTAAGATAGCATGGTTCTAAATGCGATACAAATTCGATTAACACAGGAAGTATGGAGTGAACTATCTTACACAATTTTAAAGCAAATAAATGAAAAGGTTGATTAGTTTTCGAAGTAGAAATTACCAATGAAGTTGAAAAAATAATCAGTTAGACTTTGCTTCCCTACACACATTAGTAAGGAATAACACTCGGTGCTACAGTCAACGGAACAGAAATACATATTAACAATTTTTAGTGCAAGAGAACAGAATAAAAATCTAACTTTCCCAGCCAGGACTCGAACCTGGATCTCCTGCTATCCGGGCCGGTGCGTTTTCCATTTACGCAACCGAGACAAGTCTGATAAGTTATTAAATTCCCCCCACTAGTGTCGAGAGTCTAACAGTGTCCTGGCTGGGACAGTTAGATTTTTTATACAGTTCCCTTGCACTATAAATTGTTAAAATTTACGTAGGATTAAATACCACACATTTTTTTTTGTAGAAATACATATTTTTCAATTTTTCGCTATTCTCCTTCATCTCCAAACACTCTTCCAGCGGTAGTCATTCTATATGGCATCTAACCCTGTTCTTCTTATATCTCTCCTTCGTTCTGCATAAATATTTATATTCCTGTATATGGTTATTTTATTCCTGTTGTTGATATCGACGCTATTCAGTAAAACTTGGTTATCTCAATCCAAGTCTTCAAGTCGAGGATAGAAAAGAGATGGAATTAAATTTTGACTCGCCATTCAGAACGTGGGAAATCACTTAGGAAAATTATAATAAATACCTCATGAAATTAAATAATGCCCTATAACAGCGATAGTTTAAAGCCAAGGTAAAACATTTAATGCTAATGCTTAGCTAGAACATGTCAGCCATTTACTGTGATATGAGAGAGTAAGGAGCAGTGAACACAAGGAATGGGTAAGTGAGGCATTCGGAGTTAGATGGGGTTACAGACATGGTAATGAGCTTTCAATGAGGGGTGTAACAAGATTACGGCCGAAAGATATATATACACGCCTAATGATGTACTCCTTGTCTTGCAGAGCAGCACAGGTCAAGGTACGCTTTTCTGGAGTGCAGACCTACCTAAGGCATGGAGGAGGTGCTAATTGCGAACAAATAGTTCGAACGCCCTTAGCAAAATCTCTCGTTAGAAGATTTCGGTATACTCAGAATAATAGATTCCGTTGCCTGTGACATACAACTCTCACTGGAGAGAATATAGAGACTTTAATGACTGCAATATCATCGTCGCTTCTTCTTGGTAGATGTCATCGCGTTCTGAATGGTTATTGTTGGTGAGCTACACAAGTGGCTCATCTCAGATAATTTCACTTTCATGATTAATCGTACGAACAAATATGACTTATGCCGATTATTTTTGAACTAGTCCTTTTAATCGCATTGTTCCAACTAAGGCGACTAAAATATTACATACTAATAAGTCCTAATGTACTCCTAAAGCGAAATTCATGAAGAAATCAGTCAAAGAGTTACAACACCAACAGTAGTTCACTCGACTGAATACAAATTAGTTATTACCCACTGATCTCATTATGCTAAGAAGTCTCTTATCGGTGCAAAGCTTAAGCTTCTAAGTCCTCAAGATAACTATCAGTTTCAAAATCCTGCCACAGCTGTCAGTTCCACCAACAAACTTATCTGGCTTTGCATTTAAACCAATGCTTTCGTTCAATGTGATCTCATAAGGTTTATATAAATATGCGGACGGATTTTGAGTCTCAGAACAGCCGCAGAGTTACCTTGAAGTAAATGTCATTTAATGAATGGATACTTCAATAAATTGAGATTATTCTCGAAAAATGTTTTCAAAACAATTTCCGAAGCGATCTTCGATCTTACATACTAAGTATATACTTTTAAAACAATGTTATTGTATTGAATGTAGTACATCTGTGAATGTTTATATGTGAGACAAAAAAAAAAAAAACAACTAAAAAATAATATTGTCAAGAGATCATCCGAATTCACCAAAATTGGGGACAAAAATTGTCATTCACGAACCAAAAAAAAAAAAAAAAAAAAAACACTCAAAAATGTGTGCCAATTGACATCAATAAGTATGCATTACGTTTTACGTTGCATACGTATTCTGTTTTACTATTACTACACATCTGTGTGTACTTTTTTAATTCGAATGGCAAGTTCATTCGGTTCAACAAGTTTTGCTTTAAATAACACAAGCGTCCACAGCTTAAATTAATTCTTCACATAATACTATCAAGGTTCCAGGAGCAGTAGGGTGAGGCGAGCTGGGGACGAAATTAAATCGCACCTCAAGGCAAGAAGGCGTAATTGCTTGATTGGGGACACGACAAGAAACAGTAGGCCAAGACACGACAACCACCCCAGCAACGATATTCCCCTTGAATAAACACATGGAATCTTTACATTCAAGCTAATAACAATAAATATTCTGTTAGACAATGGAAAATTACAATGAAATCAGACTGATTGCTGCTGATCAATTGTTGTTCATTTAAACAATATCTTTCTGAAACTCACAGTCGAGTCTACATATGAACTAAGCCCGTCAAACAGGAACTGCATAACTATCATATCTTTTGTAATCCGTCTTCTGGAAGATGTTTTGCAGAAACCAATGAAGACAGATAATAGAAGGTATGATAGTTCTATATTGATTAGTAGTTACAATAACCCTTTAGATTATTTACAGGAACTGCATAAGCTAAGCAAATTACACGTGTTTTTTTTTTTTTCATGATAGATGCAGAAAACAGAAGCAAACGATCTTGGTCTTACAAACTCAAAAGGCAATAAGTAAAAGGAAATATCGCTAAAAATTAGCTCTAGATCGGTCAGAAAGAGTGGGGGAAGCGCCCAATCTCATAGTTTTATAATAGAAGATCTTAAAAATTAGTTTTTCGAAAAATTTTATATAGAACATAAACGCAAGAAAATTAAACTTTTTACCAGTGCGTAAAATACATTTTGGTCAATAATACAGAAAAAAATGAAAACTCAATTTGAACTTCTGTAAGCCCCTCCTTCTCGTCTGATTTCAATGGAAAATGAATAATTTATTCAACTGCTTGCAATAGAAAGCCTAAATATGGTAAATGATTTTTAAATTAAAAAAAAAAAAGAGAGAACACCTTGAAGTAAACAATCAAAAACTTAAATATTTTCTTTACTATCTTTTTTTTAATTTATTTTATTTATACGAATGTTATAGAATACAAATGTTAGAAAATGACATCCATCATCTATTATGAGCTAAGAATTCTTTCTCAACTGCAGTAAAATCAAATTCAGTAATTAATGTTCCTATCCAAGGTTTAAAAAAAAAAGTCCAAATACCAAATTTCGTAACTCCATATTTCTATCTTCACCAAGATAGGATCGGCGAAGAACTGCAGAAATTGGATTGCATCATGGGAGAGACGTAATAACTTTCGGAAAATTGGATAGGGGAATTGGATTTCGTCCTTGTACTTTGTGACATAAGTACAGTGGTTCAGTGTTAAAAGAAAGATTAAGTTTTATTTTTTGTACCCTTCCTAAGGGTTCGAGTTCAACCCCTTTGACTTGGTGAAAAGTCCTCCTCCTCCTAATAGTCCTGAACTACTAATAGTTCAAAAAAAATATAAAAAATAAACCCTAGGTAGGTATAAAAAAAAATTAACCAAGTAATTTGTTTTTCCCCTATCTCCTCAAAATACGATATTAAAAATTTAAAAAATTCTGTTTATTGTACACACCTGAATCACCTATTCCGCTTTTCCCCACACCTAATATAAAGTCAAAATGGGTGATATAAATAAATTACAGTTTGACTAGATACTTTTAGTCACAATCATTTTTGGTGATTTGTAGATAGAATCGGATAATATCCTATGAGAACCTCAATAGCTATATTCTTACAGGACAAAATTGACTTGGAAAATATCAGTGATATGTAATGAAAAAAAATATATCTGAACAAAACTTACTGTTAAGTTCAATTGAAAATATGAGAATAGAATAAAAATATGTTGGAGACTGACTAAGCCCTCTATTTGCATACAAAATATGAAATCCCTGAAAAAATCTCTGTAAAAAAAAAAGTATTGTTCTATATTTTTGATTTAATTAAAACTTATCAAAACGAATATTGAAGAAGAATTTTAACAAAATTAGCTCCTCAAGGATCAGTGAAATACGAAAAAAACTTTAAAAGTCCATAATATTATAGGACCAAAAAGAATAGATTTCTCTAAAGGAAATTTGCTACAAGTGAGTTTACAAAACACATTGAATCAGACGGATAACATTTTTTTCCTTCGAGTTTTAATTTTTGAATATCGTCACTTATTTTTCTTAGAGAAAAAATATTTAAATAANTTATGTGTCCAACTCTACCCTTCACCACGACTTTAATATTCCTTTCGTCCATTATCTTCTCTCTATTCGCTTCAAAATCCCTATCGATGGACTCCAACCATAAAAGCATCTCTGGTGGCTAAAACGAAGATGGCTTCTTGACCTCTTGGGTCTTGATTGAGATCAATGGGCGCCTTCTTCTTCCAAAGTGAAATTCAATTAATTTATTAGATGATTTTAGTTGGGGTTCGGTCAAGGTAGATCCAAAAAAAATTTTTTTTTTTTTAATGTCAACGCTACGGCTTACGCACCGTAAGCCATCTTCAGTGTATGAAGGCGAGAGAGGACATCGTGTCACCAGGATTCCACATTCAAGACTAACTGGTGTAGTGGTTAGCATGACTTCAGTCATAAATATGGGATCCTAATGACACGAAGTCCCCTCTCGCCTTCATGATAGCCATGAAGATGGATTACAATGTAAGCCAAAACGTGGGCAGATAATTAAAAACACACATTTTTTAAATTGTTTTATTTGGATCAACATTGACCGAACCCCAATTAAAAAAATCTACTAATAATCTATACGGTAAAATAACTCTCTATTTAAAAAAATTATTGTTTACACTTATTATGTAATATGCTTTTAATTTTCAAAACTAAGATAAGGCTGAATTTTAGGAGCGCGAGGATCTCACAATCCTGGCGCTGCTGGTTCAAATTTCAACTCGGGAAAACTTGTATCAGTAAATAAAAGCTTCTTCTAAGCCATGGATGTTTAGAATGGGAAGGCAACCAGTAGAAAATCCCTCCCTCCATTACCCGAAGTAGTTTCATAGGTAGTTTCAGTTCTTTAAAAAAAAATAAAAAAAAGGCTAAATTTAATAAGTGTTTGTGTATACACATACACGCATGCACGCGCGCGCGCACACGCACACACACTGTGTGAGTGCGCATTTACTTGGTTATTTTTTAAACCTGTAGATAATAAAGAACAAAAATTGCACATTTATGCGCTTCATTAAACATGACAAAATAAAAAATTCACTAATTTCATATTATATGCAGAGATAATTAGTATATGGTAAGTAGATGTAAGCTGGTTTGGCTCAAGTTGGAATCAAGGATGACGAGGGAGGAAAAGTAACCGAAGAGGGAAAAAACGAGAGGTTTATGCTAAGGTACATTCTTTGTTACGTTAGGGTTAACATCCCAGAACTTTCAACATGCCAGTTTCTCATGCTAACCACTACACCACAGGTGTATATGAGTCTCTGAAAAGCAGCACAGTATTCATGAAAATAAAACTCACTTAGATTGCAATCTCATACCTAGGTGGTGGATATAAGCACACCCGCCGATCGGAGATATTTCGAGAAGGAACGCGGGCTAAGAGATTTATGCAAAGAGTAAGGTATTTCCAGTAATCCTACTTTGATGTCGTTTC
This sequence comes from Oncopeltus fasciatus, assembly GCA_000696205.2. Lineage (NCBI taxonomy): Eukaryota > Metazoa > Arthropoda > Insecta > Hemiptera > Lygaeidae > Oncopeltus > Oncopeltus fasciatus. Next base: position 222,160 of record KZ807309.1, on the reverse strand, counting down.
TATACGGACTCGTAGATCTCATATCTATTTCAGTCTCTGTTGACTTAAAGAGGCAAAATATAAATATCGATACCTTGTTTACAAATAAATGGGAAAATGAATTGAAGTGGAAAATCGAAAATAACTTAGCAAGGTCAAGACATAACGAATAAGCAATCGGAATTCAGTCTCAATTTTTAAACAGCTGTAACTCGTGGAGTAAGATATAAAATTGTCAGCTTTTAGTGATCAATAACAAAGTAAAAAACCTGGCATGCACACACAATGGACTTAAGTACAGAAAATTTAACCAGTAATAATCATGAAGCAATCATAGATCATCAATTGCAAAAAATATGATTGCCCCAGAATTTACTTATTTCAATTGAAGAGGGAGTTGGATTTCGGTTAAATTATGTTGTAAATAAAACTTGAGTGTTCTGAAGAATATTTATTTTTTTTATTTATAAAACCAAACTTGATATTAAGGCTTTTCATTGCGAGCCTTTATTCTATTCAAAAGGAGAGTTTGTTGACCGTATATATTATTCTAAGATGATTTTAGTTGGGATTCGGTCGAGGTAGATCCAAAAAACACAAATTTAAAAAATACATTTTTTAAATTTGTGTTTTTTGGATCTACCTCGACCGAATCCCAACTAAAATCATCTTAGAATAATATATACGGTCAACAAACTCTCCTTTTGAATAGAATAAAGGCTCGCAATGAAAAGCCTTAATATCAAGTTTGGTTTTATAAATAAAAAAAATAAATATTCTTCAGAACACTCAAGTTTTATTTACAACATAATTTAACCGAAATCCAACTCCCTCTTCAATTGAAATAAGTAAATTCTGGGGCAATCATATTTTTTGCAATTGATGATCTATGATTGCTTCATGATTATTACTGGTTAAATTTTCTGTACTTAAGTCCATTGTGTGTGCATGCCAGGTTTTTTACTTTGTTATTGATCACTAAAAGCTGACAATTTTATATCTTACTCCACGAGTTACAGCTGTTTAAAAATTGAGACTGANTATAAAATTGTAATGTCTTCGTGGTTATTTGAATTAAGAAAAGTTTATACATTATATGGGAGTAAAATATGATTTTTAAGGAAGAAATTTACGATGGGAGAGCGATTTCCCCACTCTATCTCCCGGTCAGTCTAGAGCAAACTTTAGCGGGCATTTACATTCATGTAGATGGATATAAACACACTTAAATTTCACCATTTACTTGTATTTATATCCATGGGAAATCTGCATTGATTACTCAATCCCTGCTTGAGGATCTTCTCCAATCTATTCTCCCTCTCTGATACTCCTCTACTTCGATTAATTGCCGGCCTGGCCAAAACGAGAAATAAATCCTGCAAGTTGGTTTAGAATAGGGCAGTTACCAAGAGGTATGAACAAATAATAATCCCTTCATGAAGGCGATAAAAAGGTCAAAATAAAGGTAAATAATAAATGCATATTTTCAGTAATATTGATCTTTTAGAAGTGGAAGCTCACTTGAAGTCTGGTCACTATCTTTGTAAGATGTACAAACAGGAATTTTGTAAAGTTTCAACAGATCTTCTCTCATCATACAGTGGGAAAAAATAAGGTCCGTTCAATATTATATTATATATATAGAACATGTCAGCCATTTACTGTGATATGAGAGAGTAAGGAGCAGTGAACACAAGGAATGGGTAAGTGAGGCATTCGGAGTTAGATGGGGTTACAGACATGGTAATGAGCTTTCAATGAGGGGTGTAACAAGATTACGGCCGAAAGATATATATACACGCCTAATGATGTACTCCTTGTCTTGCAGAGCAGCACAGGTCAAGGTACGCTTTTCTGGAGTGCAGACCTACCTAAGGCATGGAGGAGGTGCTAATTGCGAACAAATAGTTCGAACGCCCTTAGCAAAATCTCTCGTTAGAAGATTTCGGTATACTCAGAATAATAGATTCCGTTGCCTGTGACATACAACTCTCACTGGAGAGAATATAGAGACTTTAATGACTGCAATATCATCGTCGCTTCTTCTTGGTAGATGTCATCGCGTTCTGAATGGTTATTGTTGGTGAGCTACACAAGTGGCTCATCTCAGATAATTTCACTTTCATGATTAATCGTACGAACAAATATGACTTATGCCGATTATTTTTGAACTAGTCCTTTTAATCGCATTGTTCCAACTAAGGCGACTAAAATATTACATACTAATAAGTCCTAATGTACTCCTAAAGCGAAATTCATGAAGAAATCAGTCAAAGAGTTACAACACCAACAGTAGTTCACTCGACTGAATACAAATTAGTTATTACCCACTGATCTCATTATGCTAAGAAGTCTCTTATCGGTGCAAAGCTTAAGCTTCTAAGTCCTCAAGATAACTATCAGTTTCAAAATCCTGCCACAGCTGTCAGTTCCACCAACAAACTTATCTGGCTTTGCATTTAAACCAATGCTTTCGTTCAATGTGATCTCATAAGGTTTATATAAATATGCGGACGGATTTTGAGTCTCAGAACAGCCGCAGAGTTACCTTGAAGTAAATGTCATTTAATGAATGGATACTTCAATAAATTGAGATTATTCTCGAAAAATGTTTTCAAAACAATTTCCGAAGCGATCTTCGATCTTACATACTAAGTATATACTTTTAAAACAATGTTATTGTATTGAATGTAGNAAAAAAAAAAACGACGCCAATACAGAGTGAAGTTTTAATGTTCTTTCCATAAAGTTTATAGTTCTCCGGCTTATAAGATATAATTCATCTTAATAAAACATGGGGGATTGTTTAGTTAACCAAGCAGCTGGGCGTGGCGGATTTGTCTAATGCTCATGATTGGGCCAGAATACTTCCTCGTGTCCTACTTTCCACGACAAAAGACCTCCGGTTCAGAGGATGTCGGCAGATTTGCTGTAGCCAGACCAAGTGGAAGCTCTCTGATGCGTCGTGTGCTGCGGTCTAAGGCGGCGGCGGCTTTTGATGTCCGCCACACCGATAACAGCCAGTCATTAGGCCCGGAGTGGGCTCTCTGCCTATCGGCCGCCCCTTTATCTTCACTCGCTTGATGAAAGGACGACTCCCGTGTCGGCCGGCGAACTCCCCCAGCCGAAACTTGTGTTTCCCCCGCCCTTATGAATGGCCATCCCCCGGCTTTAGTGCTCCTCGCAACAAGCTTGCTGGAGTACGGATTACGGAAATAACTAATTCTGTAATCCCCAAAGAAACTTCCTCGAGGATTAACTCAGTTCCAGCAGCATAATTCAGAACATACTCGACCATACATCCTTACTAAGCATTGCACATAATGTTAACATCAACGAGCATTTAGTCGGATTTTAATCCCTTTCATATTTTGTAATCCTCAGGAAAATGGAGCTATAAAAGTTAGTGACCTTTCACGTTTTTCCCCTCCTCATTCCTCAATGACACAACTAAACAAAGTTTTAACCTGTTAGCTACTTAACGCCTACAATTTACTTTTTTTTATTAAATAAAATTATTCTCACATGCTATTTGGTGAAGAAGGAAAATAGTCATGGTGGGGGGGGGGGGGGCCTTCACGCTCGTTTTTGTTGGCTTATTAAACTATGTGTGTGTGTGGAGAATAATAAATGCAAAATATTTCTTTATAATTTTTATGTTATATAACAAAATTACATGGTTAATGTTAGTGATGACATTTAGGAATGTATCTAGTAGGTTTTACATTACATACATTGGCGTAAGGTATCTTTAGGTTTGTAAGATCATTTTCGTGATTAGCACTTATTTATACCTTCCCTTTATGAAAGAATACTGAAAGTGCTGATGGACTTTTATTAATTAATTCATGTATGTGTGTGGGTAGGAAAATGCACTGTGAAAAACTGATGAGCTTTATCAAATGTGATTTGAACATTCATATATTGAAATTCTGAAAATTGTTCTGGTTGAGAGGAGGTTTAACACCATTCACGATCTTCAACATTTGTATATACATTTCTATATAACATCAAAGTTATAACAATAATAAATTTTGTTTTTCCTCAAAAACACCCATTCGGTTTCAAACAAAAATTAATTCCTTCAAGAGGGCATTAATTCCCCTTGCATTGAAACGTCTGAACATCTAATTTGGTTTCTAAATCTAAAAAGAAAGGGGTACGAAATAACATGCTTAAATATTTTACTTAATATAACAATATACTTTTTCGCAACAACAAATCTTCATATACCTCCTTTTATAGTGTTTAATTGAAGTGTGACATCACATAAATTATATAAAACTACTCTTCAGACATTTTATTTAATCAAAACTTTATTTAACACTGAAAATTGTGAAGAAACCTACACATTTCCCACTTTGCAAACCCTCTACCCATACTCTAGAAGAAAGATCTATAGACTTNGGTCAAGGTAGATAAAAAAAAAAAAAAAATACAATTTTAAATTTAAAATATTCATGAAAATATGATCTTGGTGACAAATCCCCTCTCAGCTTCATGGTAGCTCTGAAGATGGCTTACGATGTAACGTTGGTAGATAATTTAAAGAATACACATTTTTTAAAATTTGTATTTTTTTTTTGTATCTACGGACCCCAACAAAAAACATCTAATAATAATATCTACGGTCAAAAGAACTCTCCATTTGAACATAGATCTATAGACTCTAGTTTTCACTTAGAAGAATTAGTAAGCAAATCTGGAAAAAATAAAAATAAATTTAGTAATACAATTCGAGATTCGTTAAGACACACTGGTTCAATTAAACTTATAATTAAAAAAAATTGATTAATTAGTTAATTTTTAAGAACTAAACTTGTGAGATAAGTGCTGGCTTAGCCGAGGGGTTTCGTACGGGACCCCTAAGCCAGGCTTTGTGGGTTCCAGTCCCGCCTGAGTGCAAGTTATTTTCTTTTATATTAGAAAATAAAGCTTACTCAGTACCATGGGTGTTTTGGCTAGCTGTAGATAGCTCCACCCAAAAAAGAATAAAAAGTTATTTAATGAAATGAAATACATTTGCATCCATTGGGGGTGATTAAATAATACAATAATATTTATTCCAATATTTTGTAAAAATATTTGAGATTCACAATGAAAAAAAAAAAAAAAAAAAAAAAAAAAATATGTCGCTACCAATAAACCTACTTAATAGTTCAAAAACTATTATTATTCGACCGCGAGAAAAAAACTTCGACGAGTCAAAAAAAAAAAAATTAAAAGAAACCTTTTAGCAGATTCCCTTAAAATCAAGATACAGTAATAACGACATAATCTTTGAAAAACTTGAGGTTCGACCAAATTAAAAAAAATAATTCTTTTATCATTCTTAGTTTTAAGAAAAACAATTTTGAATTTGTGTCCGTAATTTTACATGAAAATATGGCCAAATCCTTTTCTCCTCCCAATTGGCCTTTATTTTGCTTTAAAGAACAAATTACAACTTATTATTATTTACATCAATCTTGAAATATAAAATAGGAGATTTAATCAATTCCTGCGTGATGGACTTATTTATTTTTACGGATACAGGAACAGACAAAACGTACACAAAGTTCACTTGTAACTTATACGGTGAAGAATCGATAAAATCATTTCGAAAATCATGTTATTATAACACAGTGAATAGTTGAATTCCCTTAACAATTAAATAGGGTTTGTTAAAAGTAGAAATGTAATATGATTTTCCCCGAAACTAATTTAAATGGGAATTTAATTAGTTTTGGGCAAAATCATGTGGTAAATGATCGATTATGTGTCAAAGCTTATTTGTACAGTTAAGTTAATGTATAATAGAATATTTCCTGTCTCATGAGTTCTGCGCCTTGATAACCTGTCAGTCCACTAGTGAATAAACAATGCCAGGTATTGGATGCGTTTATTTGTTTTCTACCCCCTTCTGACAGCTAAAAAAGTAATTTCCACTCAAATATGAGGGGATGCCTCACACTCCATGCTCCAGGTAAATAATATCTCAGCAAGAATTCCAGCTAGTTTGTGGGAGAGAGCGCTTGTTTCATTTTCCCACTTGCCCTTTATAAGACACTAAAATTATTTAGCTGCTATTAGTAAAACATTTGGAACCAGAGCAAGTGATCCCAGCCAAGAAGTTATGTTTTACTGCAGGAATTTACTATATGCCAACATGGCCATGGCTGATATCAAAAGTACCGAATTAAAACAGAATTCATTAATAACATATATATGACAGCTTATAAAAGCTAAACAATTTGAGGTTATTCCTACCTCAGTATATCCTGGTATTAACAATATTACCGTTTCTTAGTTTTCTTTAAATTGTTCAGGTTCAAAGAAGAAGAACAATTACCTTTTTATTCCAAGCATATAGCAAATAAAATAATATATAANTAAAAAAACAAATTTAGTGGACTGAAGTGGTTTTGTGTGAAAAGCGCCTCTTCAGAAGACAGTGAAAACTCCAATTTATACAATACACAGAACCCCAATTTATATGATCATATTTTTTTTCTATTTCTTTTTCTAAATGAAAGGGCAATGAATACTACTAAGATGTTCCATGAACTTATGGCAGTAGTGGAAGACTTTTACTAGTCCATAAGTGCAACACACATAAATACAGTATTCGAAGCCGAAATGTCGATATTAAAAATCTAAAAAGTCTTATAGAAATGTATACCATATTTTTTAACTCAAGAACTTTTATAATGAGAGTCAATTGTACTAGAACATTTTCATTTTTCAGTAGATTTCGTTTGACACACCTATTCAGAACCGTTCGTTTTCAATATCTTCCAAACAGAAAGCATAGGTTGTGATTTTAATATAACAATTTTCAAAATTCGAACAATTTATGAATAAAAGTGAGGAAACTGTTTCAAACCAAAAACTTGTTAAAATAACATGATAAGGGAGCTGAACTAAGGACATGCAGGAATGAGATTAAGTATGTTTGACTTGTTTTACAGGGTTTACCTCAGCTTCCCTAAGCAAAGTCATTAATTTATGTACATTCTAAACTAAGACCCTAATAAAATTTTGAGGCCATAGATGTATAGTAATTATAAACTTTTTATGAACCCTTCAACTTATCTTGGAAAAATGATAAATAACTGAATTTCTTTACTAAGTCTTATTAACAAGTCTTAAAGGCTTAGAAGTTTCTTATCACTTATTAAAGCACTTAGCTATTGAGATTGTTTCCATGAAAGATTTTTTTTTTTTTTTTTTTTTACATTTCTTCTTATCCTACCAACAAAATATCAAAAATTATAGCCTTTAAAAGTTATGCGAGTGTGTAAGTGGTCTGTGAAGGTTCAACAGGCCACCGTTTTCAGTTTTTCTAAATCGACTTTGATTAGTAACTCTTAAATATAAAATGAAATTTCAAATGGTAAGTGTAATTGAGCAAAATCATACCAATATGAGTAGGGGATTACATGTAAAGAAAAGCGGGCGTAAAAAAGGATTTTTTTGGGGGTAGCAAGCGTAATATTCGAGTAATGAATTTCAATAGAGGTTAGTTTATTAATAATAATTTTACTTTAGGGGTTAGAGAGCTAAAATGAACAAATAGAAGTGGAGGTTTACCCGCTTCTAAAATTTTAACATTAAGCCTACCCCAACTACAAGTAGACGGCATATCACCGAAGTTAGTTAAAGATTGAAATAGAACAATTAGGATTACCTGAGATGACAAGTGTGAGTATAAAATAATTTTATGTCGTATAAAAGAAATACTCTACGAGCTACACATTGAAACTGAGCAATTAGGAGTGGAAATAGCCTGAACTGTAAATTTTAATCTTAGGACTTAAATGCCAAATGAAATTTAGTTTTCTAAATGAAATTTGGAATGCAGAGTAGTGTTATTTAAAAGGTCAAGTGTGAGTAAAATTTTTTTCTCTGCAGTGGATGTAATATGTAGTTCAGAAAAATGAAACTGAAAACATATTTATTTATTGATAATAGATATAATATATAATTCTACTGGTTTATATTACATGAAAAGTTCANGCCTGTCTAAAATGTCAAATGGAATGCGGGAATTGTAAACTCATTGCTATGTTGAAGAATCATTTAGTTTCAGGGTGATTTGTTACTAATAGTGCTAATTGACTCGTGTTATGCATTGTGTAGGGTGTCAATAAGAAACTCTAGCACTATTATCAATTTTATATTTTAAACAACATTCTGGAGTTGTAACTCAGGACATTTTTAAATTATTAATATATTGATAACTGTAATATAAATAATGACATTTGCATTCTTATTAATCTATATACCAGTCTATCAGAATAACTATATAGGAGGCATAATTAACAATTAAATATAAACAAACTTACTATGATTCAATGTATCAAACTTGTTAATATTCGACTGACATATGAATTATGCAGTTCGATTACATTAAATTGCTATTTATTCCTCAAATTTAACTTATTAAATTGTTAATGGGTCTATACTATTGTATACAATATATTATACTAAATACATATGTAATACTCTATCACCAAGGTCGCCATCAGTACACACCTCAAAGCAACCTTCTCTGAGGCGTGCCTAGCCGTAGGTATAAAAGGCAATTTCTATTAAATATGGAGTACAACTTAAGACGGAGGAATGGAGATGGGCCACTGCCTAGGGACCGACAGGGCACTTCTAGAGCCAGTGCCGGAGTTGACAGCATGCGAACCACTGGTGGGTACGGGTTGAAAAAATTTCAATTTCAGAACGAAACCCGTTCTGAAGGAATTTCTGCTGATGTAGTTAGGCTAAGTGCTTCCCTGATTCTCCTCGAGGAACCACATCACAGCCACGAAGACACATTAAATAGACTACTAACATGAATAAATTTATCATTCACATTAATTTGACTAAAAATGAAACAATGAATGTCGGCTATCGTCGGGAGTGTCTTTTTGTCCATAGACGTACAATCATAGCAAATAACTTTTTACTACCACAAATTATTCATTCAGCTATTACGGAATAAAGTTACTGAGACATAGAATCAGGAGAGGAACATCCCAGAGAAATAGGCATTCATGAATTGACTGAATCTCACTACCAGAATGATTATCCACATACAAAACTGTTACAGGAAATGGATGCTGCCCCAATAGAACGAAAATACTATGCGCTACAGGAATTAAAATGTTAATTCCTTAATGCATATGAATAGGCACATGGAATGGAAGCAAAGTTCAGGTACCCACTCCCGAGATTAGGATGGTCTCCCTTTCTCATTAAATGCAAAATATAATTAACAATAAAGTCATAGCCCAATATATACTAAATGCTACAGACTTTCAGCATATTAATGCTACGGACTAAGCCGCAGGCACTGCTGCAGCATCTGCTATTACCTGTTCAAATTTAATGCGCTCTGGAACACAAATTCGTGCAAGAGTTTGGAAAGATCCACCATGGCTTAAAAGGCTCCAAAGTTGTGTAACCGAGGGACGTTATTAATTCATGCAAGATAAAAGAGGCCGTCATTTGGTGGTTAAAATTAATTCCAATAAGAGGTAAGCCCACTTCTCGCCCTGGGGCATCTATTACAAAAAATCGTCGTATGACACGGGAACAGCGGCTTCCAGTGTACGCAGCCAGGATGTGCAGATACAAAAATCATTGAATCGGAGGGTTGACATAAAAAGGTTCTCGAGAAAAGAACAAGCCTTCTATCGTAGGCTGCAAGATACATCTGAAGATCTGGGCGTAATAATCTAAGGGTTGATCGCCCCTAAACCCGATCCTACCTACTCAAGCAATAGTTATACTGAAGGGCGTAATAATCTAAGGGTTGATCGCCCCTAAACCCGATCTTACCTACCTACATCTGAAGGTGACAACTAACAGAACTTTTACAAGCGAAACAGTACTGGAGCTACATCTGGTCTCAACCAACCGATACAATTAACAGGCGCGTTGGATTCCTGAAGCTAGACAGCTCAATAAATCCATATCTGAAAAGGAATCCCAGGATATATCCCAAAATATATACATCGATTGCCTATCTAGAACGCGGGGAAAAACTCAGAATTTGAAGGCACCAGGTCCGGTTTACCTTTTGTAGGTAAACAATATCCTCGGTACATGTGTTATTAAGCTGTCATCTTTCTTTAACCGATTCATCTACTAAGTTTCCTCACTTTTTTTTAGCGAAGTTTTAACCTATCTCAAATTTAAGGCAGAAAGTCTAGCAGATTTAGCTAATTCTCGACCAATCATATGTCATAATTCCGTTTATAAGCTCCTTACCGCATATGTTGCTGATATAATATACCAAACGGTGGATTCTCATGACATGATAGGTCTAAACCAAAAAGGGTGTGATTACAGATCATGCAATCCACAGGAAGAGAAATTTAAGAACAACATACATTGAGTTCAAGAAAGCCTATGATTCGGCACCATATGACTGATTGCTGGAAACTTTAAGGAAAATTAACACACAGCTAGTGGATTATTATAAAGAATAATAGATCTTATCGAAGAGATAGGCTTCTTCAGAGGGAACCAATACATTTTTTCAATTGATAAGAACGTATAAATAAAAACAGGATAATTATAGAATATTAAAAAAACAAAAAAAACTTTTCAAATGGAGAGTTTTTTGACCGTAGATATTATTATTAGATTATTTTAGTTGGGATTCGGTCAAAGTATATCCAAAAAAATACAAATTTAACAAAAGTGTATTTTTTTAAAAGATTATCTGTCAACGTTTCGGCTTACATTGTAAGTCATCTTCCGGGCATGTAGAAATACAATGCCACGAGAATACAATATTACAATATAGAATTACCATCATGTAATGTGATATCTAAAGTATGAATTAAGAAAGCTATGTAAGAGAATTTAAGAACATGCAGACAACAACTTATTTAAAAAATAATTGAATAAAATTAAAACAGTAATTTACCACACCTGCCTTCTACATTCATACTTTTGATATCACATTACATGATGGTAATTCTATATTATAATATTGTCAATTATTATTGTATTCTCATGTCATTGTATTTCTACAGCCCAGAAGATGGCTTACAATGTAAGCCGAAACGTTGGCAGATAATCTTTTAAAAAAATACACTTTTGTTACATTTGTATTTTTTTGGATCAGCTTGACCGAATCCCAACTAAAATCATCTAACAAAACAACTTTCGTCCACTACGGATATCAGCGGAAACAATATAACTTTTCCAAGTCATCAGTAATGTATACATAAAAACAGTACGGATAACTATGCAACCTCAATGAAAATTGATTACGGCAAGGAAATAAGAGGAAGCGAATCAATTTTCCCCCTTAAGATTGTATAAATCAAAGTAGTACAAATAACTATATAACATTAAAAGGAAATGGATCTTGGAAGAAGTTACTGTGAAGGAGGTATTTCCTAAAATATCACCCCAAATACAAGGGAGTAATGTTATTTCAAGAAGATACTTGCAGAAATAATATTAGCTCACGCGAGAGAACTTACAACCTCCCAAATGTTTGTTGACTGAAAAAAAGAGGTTCAGAACAAGAGTAAAAGTAAGGACTTAAAGGTTCTAGCTTAAATTGTGTGCTTAAGTTATATGAGGAGATTGAATATCTAATTTTTGGGGGGTTTTGGAAAATATAAATCTACCCCCCACCCTTCCTGAGAAATCGATTACGCCTTTCTTCTCTTCTCTTCGCAATCGAAAACGATATTAGGTGATAACTGTGCGGAATAACACAAATATTCTCCAAAATATAAACAAACACAATTTTTGCAAATTAATGGATATCAAACACTTAAAATAGAAGTATGTACTTTACTATAACTGCTATCATACTTGAAAAAAATGTATTGGAGTTTACATAAATAACTAAAATATTTAACATTGTATGGACTGCAATAGGAGAGAGACTATCTACAGGTAATCAGCATGTTACAGGAACCATGGACTCTGGCGGAGATACATTTCACGGCAAATGTGTGCCCTGGGATGGAGTTACACGAATCCTAGAGCTAGGCCTGCAGACCACTATCAACCTGTACGAAGAGAATGCTATCATTTTTCTGCCTGTCTAAAATGTCAAATGGAATGCGGGAATTGTAAACTCATTGCTATGTTGAAGAATCATTTAGTTTCAGGGTGATTTGTTACTAATAGTGCTAATTGACTCGTGTTATGCATTGTGTAGGGTGTCAATAAGAAACTCTAGCACTATTATCAATTTTATATTTTAAACAACATTCTGGAGTTGTAACTCAGGACATTTTTAAATTATTAATATATTGATAACTGTAATATAAATAATGACATTTGCATTCTTATTAATCTATATACCAGTCTATCAGAATAACTATATAGGAGGCATAATTAACAATTAAATATAAACAAACTTACTATGATTCAATGTATCAAACTTGTTAATATTCGACTGACATATGAATTATGCAGTTCGATTACATTAAATTGCTATTTATTCCTCAAATTTAACTTATTAAATTGTTAATGGGTCTATACTATCTTATAGCCATCCCATACAATTGTCATACATCTTCGAATAATTGCTAAGACTTTTGATATTGAATCCCTAGAAGAAATGCTTACGTTGTAGCAGCGACGTTAATGTTCATTTAATCTCGTTTGGATTTGTCGGGAAAGATGGTTGTTCTGAAGATTTACATTCAGTGACTTTACTAAGTTAGTAGACATTATAACTTTAGCTCCTTTAAGTTTGCCCCTTACTGAATTAATAATTAAAACGTGAGTTAAGTGCTTTGTGAATTTAATAGGCTCCCTTTAATTGCTTCTAAAGCGTTATCAGTACACCCTTGTAAATTTGTGAAAGGAGTTCCCTCACATGCACACCGTCGCATAAGTAAACCCCTAACGGGTTAGTAGATAGCATGCTTGCCTTTTAAACAAAACGTTAAAGATTCTGTCTTCGTATTAACCAATAAAATAATACTGATCATTATTTTAGCTAGACATTTCAAATTGAGTGAATATTCTACAATTAAAAACTATAGTATTATAGTATTTGTAGGGAAAAAGTAGGGAAACGAATACATAGATTGACATGGGAAAATTAGTATTTTTCATTATATGGTATATTAACTACAATAAGTCCAAGTAAAATAAGATTAAACAGGATTCTGATCGTTCGCTTTCGATAACTTGAAATGAGTGAATTAAATGGTTTTAGAAATTTGAAATTACATTATAAGTTATAGTAAGAGAGAAAAAGCTAGGTTTTGACTAGTTCTAATAAGAAAAACTACAACACTTAAAACACCAAACTTAAGAATATAAAATTCTTATAGGCACGAGTCAGAGACCTAAGTACAAGTAAGAACGGGTGTTTCACTATCTTCGTCCTCTGTCCCAAAGTTTGGAGAAGCCAACAACGAAGGCCAGAAAAGTAAAGGTCGGAAGGGAAAGACCTACAAAGCGGATAGTTCGCAAATGTCAAGGAGAGTCGATAGACAACCCTTCTAGGATTCCATGAAAGCCATTGTCAGTCTAGCTTTATTTTCCACCTCAAATACGGGGACGTAATAAGTGTTAAGTCCATATCAGGCATGCTGCTTATTATTATTATATTGTTAAAGACTAGGGAAGCACTTGAGGAATGGACCAGACTCGTTCAGGAAGGGGTCAATTGAAGGTGGCCACCTGGTTTCTCACGGCACCATTCCACTTAAAAAAGAAAATCATATTTAGTCAGACAAGCTTTTTGATTCATCTAGGCCTGCCTGGAACCTTCTATACAGTTATAATAACAACAAACCAGTAGCCAGTGCCAGATTCCGTGTCAGCTCGCGTGTCTAAAGATAGTCGAGCTGGTCGTGGCTTTTGCAGTGCCGGTGACAGTGAATTTATGACTCACAGTAACTAGTAATTGCAAACAATTTAGCAAGTTGTTTTGAGGCCTATTTGTAAATAAGCAAATTTAATTTATTTTCACATATTTGTTAATTGTAAGTAAATTAACTATTCTGTTAATCTATTTCACAGTAGTAGTAACAGAGTAGTAGAGTTGAGCGTTATCTGTTATTAGCAGTAATTAATTGTAATAATTGTTTAATACATATTACTTATTTATAAATTTATTGTAATAATTATTTAATATAATAAATTAAATTCCATTGATTTCTGTATTTAATAAACGCGAATTTTTAAAGAAAAATGTCGTTAACGATATTCTTACTGGATTTAACCGAAATCGGGACCGTTCTGACAGAGGTAGCTAAATAAACCATTTCTGCTATTGTAATTCTTACAACACGAAACAATTATTTTTACTCAATATCATGATGGCCTCTAGTTAAGAAGTTAAATTGGGTTATTAATTGTAATAATTATTTATTACAATTAATTACTCCCTTACAATTAATTCATAATATCTTATCCCCAGAGAGTTGTGTGCAAGGTTTCCGTAGTCTTAACCGACTAAACAAATGTTTAATGAGATATCTAGTGAACAGTACGTTCACGTACGTTGCCAGTACGGCCTTTGACTGATATCAGTAATAGTTACATTTCCACAGTCTCAAGATGGACGCTACTAAGGAATTTGATCTGCTTATCTATTCTCTCCCCTGAAAATATTTTTTTTAGAAGCCCATATTTGAAGGTGAGAGCCAGAGTTCAGAAGCAGTGAACTGAGAAGTAAACTCGCTTTGTTTGGCTACCTTATTATTCTTATTATTAATTTTTATTATTTTCTGTATGTCAGAAGAGATTGATGGAATTCTTCTTAAGCATACCATACAACACAACTTCTATAATTGAAACAACGATCTATTGATTTTTTTAAAAAGTAGTGGTACGTATTTAATCCCACGTTAAATTTTATACAAGAAATGCAAGTAAGACAGTAAGATTTTTTAAATTCTAACTACCTTGCATTTCTTGTATAGAATTTAACGTAGGATTAAATACTGCAACTAAAATCAGTATTTTAATAAGAAATATGGGAAAAAACGAGTTTCTAACAAATAGCCGACAATGTTAGCTCCTTCCAGTATAAGACGATATATTCGTCTTACTTGGGGGTTTAGACACGGAGTAAACTGTGGGGAATAGAAGAGATTATCTAGCTAACCTCGGTGGTACAGTGGTCAGCATAACTGCCCGGAAAGCAGGAGACCCTGAGGTAGATAGATTTTTTAAATCTAACTCCTTTGCATTGTGTTCGACTTGGGCTCATTAAGATGTTGACATTTTTATTCAAGTAGGAAGAAATAAGTAAACCTCTAATTCAAATAGCCTAATCATGTAAAATATTTGATATTTCTCCAACTGCAAGTAAAGGAGAGAAAGGTGGAGGGGGGGGGGTTGAGAGAGTAGGGAAATATAAGTATATGACGGTGAGTCGAGAGAGAAAGGTGGAGGGGGGGGGGTTGAGAGAGCAGGGAAATATAAGTATATGACGGTGAGTCGAGAGAGAAAGGTCAAATTAGAAGTCCTCGAGAGCGGAAGTAAAAGGTGACAGGAGGAATGAGAGTCATAGGCAAGGGTTCCTGCATCCTGACAACCCCACCTCCGGCACCTTGTCGCCGGGAGACACAGGCGGTTTCCTTCACTTTGATCTCCCACTTCACTCAACCTCCGGCTCTTCAAGCTTCCTCCAAACACACTTCCAAGGGACGAGATTTGGATGCTTCCAGACCCATTTCAGGCGCAGAAAGAACGTGACAAAAGCAGCCTGTTGAACCCGACGTACTGCTTGTGAAATGGAGTCGATTTTACCAAAAAAGAAGAAGATAATGCTACCGGTGAAGTTATGGACGATATCAGAAAGAAGAGATATCAGTCACGAAATATGAGAAAATCAGGAAACAAGTAAGTAATTTATTCATAAATGATACAAAAGAAATTATTTTTAAAAGTATGATCAAGAGTTGTTTCCTTGAGAAGAAACGTTACAGAGGTATTTTTGATTGTTTCAGATTAGCTTTCTTGCATTTTAAACAACACTAAAGGGAAAGTGACTCAGCGCACGCATAAGGCATCTGACTGTTCCAAAAGCAATCGGGTATACCGCGCTGAAGACGAACTCTCTCGGGAAACACTACAATTCAATTCGTGGGAGGAAGTGGCCACCATCAGGCACGTTTCACCTCGTCAAGGGCGAGGCGAACTGTCGCCAGGAAACAAACCTGGAGAGAAAATAAAATATTTATTGTAGGATAAATCCAAGAGTTGTCACTAAGAACTCGCTGCAATAAATAAGTTTTATGTTAAATAATTAAAAAGCTCAGTCAAGGAACAACAGTCATGGCATTTGGAATACTTCTCAATGAAGAAACAGATCACGAAATCCTAACCATTATACCAAACAAATTTTAACAAATAAATAACAATTTATGGCGATATCGAATGTTATTTAAAAGGACATTTATTTCTCTGAAAATGGTGTAGAGTATATGAGCATGGCTAATATGAAAGACAAATCAACATGAAAGACCGTTTCACAGTAAATGCATAAACTAAAATTCCCAAGTTACATTCAAGACGGATACATATGAGAGTAAGTCACTAATTCAAACTAAAGGAAAAGCTAGGATCACCCTCAGGCTAATTCTTGGCTATGCGGGAAGTAAGAAGCGCTTAACTTTCATTCCTGAATATCTAATTCAATATACGACTTCTTATATTCTATAAATTATAACAAATATATTAAGCCTATAAATATCACACCAATCTTTATATTCAAGTTTATAATCTAAACCCACGGCTCACTAGAAAAGTCACGTAACGATGGGCCATCCCTAAGCACACCAGGAATTCTCTGGGTCATTACAAATAAGAACAAATAAAGAGAAAAAACTTACTGGGAGTCCAATACCTTACCGTGATCACAGTGTTACTCCTATTACTTTTAAAAAAAAATATTTTTCCAGACAATTCACACAAAAAAATGCAGTAGAAAGCACAAATACCGATTTTCGTTTCCAAATTTTTAAAATAAGAGAGCACCCAATTATCGAAGTACAGTAAGTGTTTTCCATGGTTTTCTGTAAAATGTTAGAAAACAAAAGTTTACACCTGGGGTTCGGTCAAGGTAGATCCAAAAAAATACAAATTCAAAAAAAGTATTTTTTTTAAACAGATTATCTGCCAACATTTCGGCTTACATTGTAAGCCATCTTCAGGGCTGTCTATCATGAAGACGAGAGAGGACGTCCTGTCCCTAAGTTCACATTGCTCTCTCCCCTTCATAATAGACAGCCCTGAAGATGGCTTACAATGTACGCCGAAACGTTGGCAGATAATCTTTTAAAAAAATACACTTTATTTAAATTTGTATTTTTTGTTTTGGTCTAACTTGACCGAACCCCGACTAAAATCATCTAATAATTATGAATATAAGTATTGTGAGGACATGAATTCAGTATTATACTGTTGGGCAACACAAATCCTGCCTCAATATTAATTTTGTTATATATTAATTTAGTTGTGGTTTATTATCCCACGTAAATTTTAAACAATTTATGTGATGGAATTAAAAAATCTATCTGTCCTAGCCAGGATTCGAACCTGGATTTCCTGCTTTCCGGGCCGGTGTGATTCCATTACACCACCGGGACGAGCTAGGTAACTTATCAAATTCCCAACACACTAGCGAGAGCTGACNTATTAATAATATTTCAGCTTTTTTTAAGTAGGCCAAGAAGGTGAAGGATCTACAGTACCAAGAAAATAATCTAGAAACCTAGTAATTTTGTAAATAAATACAAAAACTTTCCTTCCAAATATGCTCTGTATAGTTTAAGGAGTTAGTCGAAGATATCGTTAAAGATAGACGCCGATAAGGGTAAATGACTATATTGATCGTCAAACGGACGAGGGCTGTGGGCATAAAGCATGTAAGATAACTTTCAGGCAGACACCTTACTCTTCAAGGGAACGCTGAGAAGTGTGAGGGTAAACGCTTAGTCTTCGCTGTTGCATACTTAAATATCATTTGTGATACGCTTTTTTCATGAAAAATGTTATATATAAAATTATACAGAATCAACTTACTATATTACTTACTGATTATAAATTTAGGTCTTTATCGAACCCTCCCCTCCTAACCCCACATCTGATTCCAGCAAAAAATGCATTTTTAAAACAGTAATCAAAAGAAAGCCTAAATAATGAAGTAGGTTTCTATATTTTCAAAAAGAGGGCCTATATAACCCTCGAAGTTTTTTGAAAAAAACTTATGGACTATACATTTTAGAAAATCACGTTTTACACTTCATTCTGTTCTATAACTTTTTGTAACTCCAAAGGCAAGAGATACACATTTTTAGCCTCTCCAAACATTTGGAAGCTTTTCGAAATTCCCAACGAGGTAAGAACGCGAATGACCTGATTTCTTTGAGGGGAAAAGAGAAAACTGGAAGACTTGGAATGGCCACAACCGTAGGTCATTCAGTAGAAACATTGATGATGGTGAAGGGGACGCACTTAATGACGCCAGTTCATTTGAACTATTCAAAAAATACTCTCTTCTGGAAAATAGACTAACAGCTGATGTTTTTATTTCATATTTCCACTATAGCTCTTGAGACTGGTAGAACGTAATAAAAAATATGATATATATATATACACAGAAACGTATATCATATAAATGAAGTATGTTACGCAGGAATACTGTAACATTCTAATAATGAATTAAATATTTCCATTTAAGTTTTAGATTTTACTAATCATAATTATCATGTTTTTTTTTCTTCTTCCCTATAAATGTGCGGAAAAAACTTTATAACTACATTATACACGAATTAGAATTTTGAATTTAATTTTATAAACTAATACAAAATAATATCATTCACGAATTTCAAGTTTTGTCTTCGGTAACCACCTCTCGCAGTTTCTCCATTTCAATAATTAATTAAAAAATTTTGTAGATAAGTTTGTTTGTTTTTAAGCCCTCTTAGCTTAGGCAAACTTTTGACTAAAATCATTACCGATTTATCTTTACGTTGATTGTTTCCTGGTTATTCTTTGTGTCTTCACAACTCCCCAGGCCTAGTCTCGATCTTCCTTTTTTGGTTTCGAGGTCATCATTCCTGAAGGGTGTGTATTGACGGATACAACTCATCGGAATGACCTTTTGCTAACAATCGAGGGAATAGTAGTTAATGGAAATTAATCCCCTTGAAATCTGCATTTCCGTATTTAAAGGGACTATCATAAATAAGGTACCGTCAATACAAGGAGTATCGATATTCAGTGTCAAGGAAAACAAAAAAGACCAAAATAAAAGAAAAACTACTCTATCTTGGGGGGGGGGGGAGAATAGAAGCTGCAAAGGTCATAATTATGTCTTCATTTGGAAGTTGTGCCCCGAAAGTCATTAGTGTGTGAAGTCCTGCTAAGCGTAAAAAAACCTGGGTGCAGAATAGCGTACTTGTGAATGGATGGAGGGAGGAACGCAATAAAATGTCCAAACATTACGAGTATTCATGAGTCGTCCTTTCCGTGCAGGGAATGTTACGTGGAGTTTTACTGACATCATTAAATTCCCCATTCGCCATCGAGGGAAGCCAATAGCTGTAACTAAGGTCACAGTAAACGTGGGGGTCAGAACTGTGCCTTCAGTTAGATGGATGATGCGATGCAGGGTACTGTCGTAATACTTAAATACAGGCCATTGCAGTTGTGTGATACCTATCGGCCATCAAGATCGTAAAGTGATATTTTATTCGAATTTCTTCTCGACTTTTAATTAATCCTCAGATTGCACATTTCATAGAGATCATCAGTTGTATCATAGTGACTCATAGAGTTTTCTACTCTCGAAATTAGCTAAGGTAAAAATATAATATGATAGATCACCCCACAATGTCGCAAAATTAAAGTATTTCATTTCACATTAGGAGTAGATCAATTTTTTTTTTTTTTTTAAATGTGAAGTTCTAAAATTGAACTATTGTTCCTAATACCTTCTCGGTGTATAATGAGATTTGTATTTCGGATTACTCAGTAGAAGAAAAAAGTTAACTACATAATTTTTTTTTTAAATTTCATATGATGCAATATTGATTTACATATGAGAGCGTACTGTTCGATTCTAAAAGTAATAATAATACAAAAAATAGCTAATTTATTGGTAAAAATTAAAAATTAACTTAATGGAATAAGTTATAAATAATTATTCTACCTAATGAATTATTTACATATCCAAACGTTGATACATTTAGACATTAATTATTAATCAAATGGATGTTTATTTTTTTTTTTTTTACTGTAAATATTATTATAAGATGTTTGTTTTTTTTTTGTTGGGGGACGGTCAAGGTAGTACCGAACTCCAATTCTCATACTCTACCTTGACCGAACACCAACAGAAAAAACATCTAATAATTAAATATTAATGCATTATTATTAGATGATTTTAGTTGGGGTTCGATCAAGGTAGATCCAAAACATACAAATTTAAAAAAAAATGTATTTTTTTAAATTTGTATTTTTTGGATCTACCTTGATCGAACCCCAACAAAAATCATCTAATAATAATATCTACGGCCAAAAAACACTCCATTTGAATTAATGTCTAAAGTGTGTGACTACAATCAATATCTATAGGATTCATGACTACATTCGCTAACGAATTAATAAAAGCTGCATACAAAAGGCTTGAATTATTTAGTGCTTACTCATCCTACTTTAACACCTATCTTGAGACTAGGACTTCTGCTTTAGATTGCACAAATCCCTGTCTCTGAGGTTTAAAGGGCAAAAATAAATCCACTCCACTCGATGAAATTTACGCAGTACCAATAGGGAAATCTCCAACGGCTTTATGTATGTGTTTTTTTTAATAATGAATTAATTGTGGTATTTAATCCCACATTAAAATTTTTATACAAGACATGCATAGGGAGCCAGAAAAAAAAATCTTACTACCTTAGCCGGGAAAAATTGTACTACCTCTCCCGGCTTAGGTAGTAACATTTTTTTTTTTTTTTTCTGGCTCCCTTGCATTTCTTGTATAGAAAGTATTTGCAAATAAATATTATTTTTTTGTGTTATTTAATCCCACGCAAATTTTAACAATTCTTAGTTCAAGGGAACAGAATAAAAAAATCTAACTGTCACAGCCCAGACAATGTCAGCTCCTCCGAGCATAAGACGATATATTCGTCGGCGTCGGAGGTTAGACTCTCGACACTAGTGCGAGGAATTTATTAACTTATTAGACTTGTCCTGGTAGCATAAATGGTAAATGTACCGGCCCGGATAGCAGGAGATCCAGGTTCGAGTCCTGGCTGGGACAGTTAGTTTTTTTATTTTGTTCCCTTGCACTAAAAAAGAGAAAGTATTTACCTATCACTGTTTCCTGGTGTATTCTCATTATCAGATGAACGGAGAAAGCTTAGCTCACGAAGAGCCCGGTTAGAGTTTGCCACTAGGCGATTGAACAAGGAATAAGAACAGGGAAGTTGATAGGAAGGAGCAGTGAATATTTTAACCTCAGCCTGGAACCCTCAAGGAGCGTGTTAGAAAGGACGACTCATGAATACTCGTAAATTTTGGACATTTTATTGCGTTCCTCCCTCCATCCATTCACAAGTACGCTATTCTGCACCCACGTTTATTACGCTTAGCAGGACTTCACACACTTATGACTTTCGGAGCACAACTTCCATATGAGGACAAAATTATGACCTTTGCAACTTCTATCCCCCCCTCCCCTAAGATAGAGTAGTTTTTCTTTTATTGAGGCCTTTTTTGTTTTCCTAGACACTAAATATCGATACTCCTTGGCTTTCTCTCTGCTACTATCGACTTTGTGGAAGCAATGAACATTCCCGTATGTATAGAAAGTCGAACCTCCAATTCGTCAATCCATAGGCTTTAGGCCCAACGGAAGAGTAGCTCTAAGTATAAGGAAGAGATGACTGTGAGGACAGAGTAAAAGCTGGACGGGAAGCCTTCCGTTTATCCGATAGCCTGACGGCGTTTGGAGCCAGCTCCAAGCCAGAAGTAATTATCTCTTTCATCTCCCTTAATCCCTCGTTGCTCGAGTCTTCCCAAACAATTCTCCCCGCGCAATTTTTGAGGGACTATGCAGTGAGAATCTTGGCAAATAGAAAGATCCAAATAGAAATTTCCTTTCAGCGATGGCTTAACTAACGGCTTTCAGAATTAAATTTGACAACCCAAGCGGCGCTAGAATCCACCCATCTTAATGAAAACTCGACCAGTTTAAGTCTCTATAAATCATGAACGTTAATAGACTGCAATTTATTACGCATAAGTTTAACTGTAAGTATTTAATGTTTGAAATAAGTTAGGTCATTCAATTATTTAAAAAAAAAAAACATTATTTTTTTAGAAATAAGCTTAAAATAACATATATATAAGTTGTGATTTCCTTTAAAACTGCTAACTATGGCGAGATTAAGTGGATATAAAAATACACACATCTAATACAACTTTACCTTGAACAACAACAACAACAACAACAAAACATGAATAAAAATAATAGTTGTAGAGAAGCACTTGAATGTTTTGTTAGTGTAGCCTACAATACACAAAATGGTTCATCTGATGTCTACAGAAAGGCTCCAAACTGACTGATTTTGGCTACAAAACAATTAATGTTTTAGAAACAAGAATTAGTACGTTTTAGAGAGAGAAGGGGGAGGAGAAGGGGATAGCTATTATAATTTTGTACCGTAGTACATATGGCCATGTAGAATTCAAATATTTTTTTTCTAACTGTTAAATTTGACAAGCATCAATCGAAAAACATCAGAACTTTTTTTAAAACATTTCTTTTATGAAATGTGAGAGAATCCCGCCTCAAACACCTCAAATTCTACAGCAACACTTTAGCAACCACCGCTTGGATTTTGCTGTTAAAACATAAGTATGTTTCCGGGGTGGGGTGCTGTGGAAGAGAAGTGGGTGGAATGGTGGGGATAGCTAAGTGATGGAGAAAACTGATTGAAATATGACCTTCTTCGCTATTGGAAATGAGGGAAGACACCCTGAGTGATTAAGTTTCATCTGTCTGCATTCAACATATATCCCGCAGAAAATCAGAACTAAAACAGAATAGAAATATACAAGAAGTTCAACAAACTTCACATCTAAAATTAGAAAGGAAATTTAATATTTTTGCCTTTGATGAAACATGTGAAAAGCGGAACTCATTCACACTTCTCGATTTCCGTGGTTTCATATAAAAACTGCAACCATAACTAAAGAGAAGAAAATTGTAAAAAAAAAAGGCAGAGCCTACGACAAATATATTATTATTATTAAGAAATTCTCACAGTCAATACCTTTCGAGGAGTGTTTAAGCAGCCTTTTAAAAGCACACACACACACACACGCACGCACGCACGCACGCACGCACGCACACACACACACACACACCTTTTATTAAATTTTGTTTGGGAAGGGGAATCGTGTAAACGGGCATCAAGTTACGGAATGTTTTATCACAAAATATATTTATTACTCTTTTTAAAATAATGATACCAAATCCGGTATTTACGAGTTCTTTCTGCGAACTGTAGGAGAGTTTTAATGGCTAATATCGGTCGAAAGGAGAGGAGGTGAGGGAGTTCAAAGACATACCAAAATTAAAAATCTTAACATATATTCATAAATAATTGGTTTACGAAAAAAAAAAAAAAAAAAACCTTCTTCTTCCACTCCTCCTGGAAAGTAGAGTGTGGGTGGTATTCCCTATATGCTCATTGCTGTCTCTAGATTTAATTCCACATTAACTATAATATATAACGATATAAATAAAACATGAGAAATCTGCTTAGAATAAATTTGTGAAATACATTTCCATTATATAAAAAGTAAATTAAAGAAAGTTATTTATCACTTAAAAAACAAATATATACACATAAAAGGAAACCAGGTACAAGAAAGTATTCTTCATAACTGTGCCACTTGAAAGGGCTAAAACGGACTTTTTCTGATGAAAGAAAAATAATATCTCGAGTAACTTTTTCTAAAAGGAATATAAAAAAAAAAGCCTTCTTGAGTTAGATTGTAATAATTCCCCGAGATGTAAAGATGGTAAGGTCACTGGGATTCTTTGCAATACTTTCAATCCCGTTTTAACAAAGACTTCTCCAAGAATTTAGAGATAACATTCGAATGCCTAGTTAAATGAGGCTTTGAGTAAGAGCTTCCAGTGTCTTACTTTTAGTTGCCCAGCTAGTTTACCTAAACTGTTCACACCATCAACAAAACCAAATGTATTCTTCCCAATGGGTGTGGGGGAGGGGGAGGGAAAAGAGATAACTAGCCTTGCAAAGGTTTTTTTTTTTTTTTTTACTCCAAGCTTAGCACATTTTATTAACTCGTTAAAGCTGTGCGCTTTCAAAATATATGAACATAACTTAAGGGCTGAGGGGTATCTCCCAGGGTGATTGTAAGAAATGATTCAGGAAGACTCGAGTTTCTTTTTCACGACCACTCTGGGATATTCCTGCGTTACAAAGAATCCATAGATCGTGAATGCACCAAGCCTTAATTAATAAAGAACTTATACAAAGCTAGTTGTTATCAATTTTGAAAAAAAAAAAAAAAATATTTAGATTTCTTTTGTTGGGGTTCGGTAAAGGTAGATCCCCCCCCCCCAAAAAAAAGAAAGAAAAAAAGTATTTTTTAATAAAGGATTATCTGCCAACGTTTCGGCTTATTGTAAGCCATCTTCAGGGCTATCATGAAGGCGAGAGGGGAACGTCTTTTCCCTGTAACAATGTGGTGTCTTCGTGTGAGAATGTGATCTTAGAGACATGACGTTCCCTTCTTGCTTTCATGATAGCCCTGAAGATGGCTTACAATGTAAGCCGAAACTTTGGCAGATAATTTAAAAATTCACATTTCCTTTTAAAATTAGTCTTTTTTTGGATCTACCTTGACCGAACCCCTACAAAAAGCAACTAAAAATAATATCTACGGTCAAAAACACTCTCCATTTGAATAAATAAAAAACTTTTTTCCTCATAGAATCTCTTTCCCAGTTTGCTCAAAAATTTTACAAATGCCTTTTACAATAAATACAACTAGTTAGAATTGCCCACCTTGATTATGCCGAGGTCAACCTCGTTAATATGTTAAGAAAAACCTGTGTGCAAGTAAAGTGGGGAGAAAACAATGCTTTGATTGAGAAATTAGTAAATTACTCTTATCTAAGTCTATTTTTTACGTATTCTGCAGTTGCAACACATTTTTTTTTAATTTATTTTCTTCAAGAGAAAACTATAGTGACAATTTACATATAATATTAGTACCACTAATTGAGGACTTGAGAGAGAGAGAGAGAGAGAGAGAGAGAGAGAGAGAGAGAGAGAGAGAGAGAGAGAGAGAG
>KZ807309.1:157381-174994 GCA_000696205.2 Oncopeltus fasciatus | reverse complement strand
GGGGGGGGAATATCTGTTAATGCTTTTAACTCAAATTTGATTACGAAATACAAATGACCTGAAAGCAATGGGGAGTTCCTAACACATCACACTCAAATATTAGTGGTCTTAATTCTGGTATATTGCAGGATATCTGAAAATAAAAATATCCTAAAACTTTCGTTTATTTTTTTGTCTTATATAAAATGTTTTGGGCAGATTTAAGATACTCTAGTTTTTCCTAATAATGGAGAATGTGGAAATAATAAAAACAATTATAACACTTGTTAATAATAATGTGTGTCTCGACATTCTGTAGCTCTAGAACAGGAGATTTGACATTTTGAATTTCGATAGCCATAGCGCTACGCTGCCCAAGTCTGAGCTGAGGATTGTAGTAGGGCCGAGAAGGGACGAACAGGAAGGAAGGATTGAATATACAATTCGGAATTGAAATGAGTCGGACAAGCGAAGCAGGTCGGGCTTTAGCGAGCTTTCCAGCTATTAGATATTGATTACTTGTGCTTCTATATTTTTAATTTAGTGTGAGTAAGGGGATTTTTTATCCGGCTATGTTCATTGATTAGTTATGTAAGATCAGTGAGAAATAATTCCCCAACAAATTTAAGCTTAATCTAGAGATTTTTATATATAAATTAACAAATTTTAAGATAAATATTAAAGAGAATGGAATAATTACGTTTGTTTAGGTTATGTAACCTACGTTTTAACAACCAGTTCCAATTCCCAAACTTATTTGACGGAGATGAGACCAGGTAATTATTTGTGCCTACTTGTATCAATTAAAAATTTGGTACATTATTTAACGACCAGTTGCTAAATATTGTTTAACAAAATGGAACCTGAGTAAAAATCCAATATGAAAAAATGTTCACATTGCTTTTGTCAAATCAAATTAGTCGATGTCTATTAAAATCAAACAATAGTTATAGTGAACTGAGTTACCAAATTCTAATGTATATTTGATGAATAGATTTTATATTCTATTCTATATTACTTCTGTCACATTTGAAATAATGACGAAGCCTGTTATTTTGTTATCATTCCTAAACTAAAGGCAAATTAGAACCTGTTAAAAAAAATAAAATAAAAATAACCTCAGCCTTTACTGAATAACCTGCTGCGTTTTAGTTTATACAATTAGCTAGCAGCCTATATCAAACCAGTGATAGATAAAGAAGACAACATAAATTTTTGTTAAAAAAAGGACGAATGAGCAGGAGACATGTGAATTAGTGATAACGTCAGGAGTACGCGATGGAACATTGACATGGAGCTAATAGCCTTCGATCGGTGAGTTAATTATGTGGAGTGACGGTGTGTCGTTTTTGCAACGGCGGTGAGCTGTCGACCATCGTGTTCCTTTCATTCCCCCAATGACCACAGTGGTCAGCTACCCACAACCAACCCTTACATTTGACCCAATCCACCACGAGCAATTAAATACAACCTTTTTTCATCACTTAAACCTTTGGTGTGTAACTTTCATCTTCCACTCCTTTCAAAACCTAATATGGACATAGAAGGACATTTTTAAATCCTTAAAAAAAAAAAAAAGTTTTACAGATATAATACTTATGCATTAGTAAATTATTTCTTGAGCATATCAGTGTCTTAATTACCTTTAAAACAATTCGTTCCATTTGCGACGCCATTTCCAAAATTACTTTTATAATAATTGAACTAATAGTTCCCTTACAAAACTAGCGGATAGATTGTAGAAAATACAGCAGGAAGTAAAGTAATAGATTTGTAAAAGCGCGTGTGTCTTCTGTGGTCCGGCGATAAAGAAGAAAGTAATCAGAACCAAGCTCCCATGTAAACATAAACCTAGAAATATTTTTAACGTAAATAAAGTCTAAAATTTTTATTTTTTATTCTATTCCCTCTCATTAATTGTTTAAAATTTACGTGGGATAAAATACCACAACCAAATAAAATTTTTTAAATAAAGTCTATTTAGTACTTTGGAAAAAAAAAAAAAAACCTGTCTTGAGCTTGTGCGATGTCAAGTACATGCTAGAGATCAGTACTCTAGTAATATGTGAAGAAGACAGACAACCATGCTTAAATAGAAAAGCGATGACACAGATGATCATATAGTTGTTGGAACGCAACTCTCGTGTGCCACCCTAGGTCGGAATACAGTTAGGAGTGGTGTGTCAGGGACATTATCTAAATAACAGAAAAGAGAGGATAAGCCGAGAAATCTATCACGCCAGTGGTCAATGCAACATTGAGGATTACTTAACTGATTCCGGAGAGTCTGCAGGTAACCAGTCGGTACCGGGCTGAAGACTGAGTAACTGAGATATATCATGAAGGTCGATAATTGTATTCATTCTACTGGAAATGGAGGTTGAAATTTTACTAATGTAAACACTACATTATTCAGAAGCTACATCTCTGATCAAGGAAAATACTTTATTCATTCTGAATACGAAAATACAGAGCATAAATATGCCATAAGTGGGATACAAAAAGAACACACATGGAAAGCTCGGAATAACTGTAAAATATTAACGTATCACGTAGAAGATTATAATACTTATATAACTTTAACGCTTTAATAAGTTATTTAAATAAAGCTTTATCAGATGCTTTTTAAATGCTTCTACCGTAATTACAATTTTTAAATTGCAAGTTCTGGATAAATAAAAAATATTCTAAGTTTATTAGATTTTCTGTGAATATTTTGATGAAGTTGAAAAAATGCGTATTGGGGCTACAATAGGGAGGCCGACATCGCCGAGGGGATGCGCTTGGATCTATCAATATGGTAGTCCAATGCCGTGGGTGTTTAGAATATGGTGGTTTAAGCCGAATGTAAAAAACATAAAAATTTAAAACAATAAATGCAAGGGAATAGAATATAAGATCTATCTGTCTCAGACAGGGCTCGAATCTGGATCTCCAGCTATCCGTGCAAGCGCGTAAGCCAATTACACCACCGAGACTAGCCAGATAATTTATTAAATTCCCCGCACTCGTACCAGGAGTCTAAACCTCTGAGTAAGACGAATACATCGTCTTACGCTGGAAGGAGCATCTCGAAGAACGATCTATTGATTCTATTCCTTTGAATTTATTGTTTATAATTTATGTGGGATTAAATACCATAACGAAAACAATATACCTAAAAACATTTAGTAAGAAATTGTCCAGCAACAAGTACATATCAAACGCCATCAAATACATAATGTTACCACAGACAATATCATTCTTTACCGAAGTACAAATCTTCAGCCTACACCCAGTAAAGGCACTGCAGCACACTAAACGCCTACCTCATGACTATGACAGATTATTCACACTAAAACAACACTGGAAATCATCCAGGATGAAGTCCAACCGGTACATATCCAATGCCTTCAAGTCCATGATGTCAGCATGTAAAGGCAATATAATTTCAGTCTACACCCAGTAAAGGCACTTTAGCACACTAAAACCACCCTACAACAGACCATTCCACACTAACACAACGCTGGAGGTCATCCAGGATGAAGTCCAACCGGTACATATCCAATGCCTTCATGTCCATGATGTCAGCATGCAAAGGCAATATAATTTCAGTCTACACCCAGTAAACGCACTAGAGCACACTAAAACCACCTTATGACAGACCATTCCACACTAACACAACGCTGGAGATCATCCAGGATGAAGTCCAACCGGTACATATCCAATGCCTTCATGTCCATGATGTCAGCATGCAAAGGCAATATAATTTTAGTCTACACCCAGTAAAGGCACTACAGCACACTAAAACCACCCTATGACACACCACCATGCCCAAAAGTAAATCTTCAGTCAACATACATCATTAAATATTATGCTACAGTATCCAGTACTGTGTGCAACAATGTAATATACTGTTTATTATTAATTTTAACATTATATTTTAAGTATGATGAATTATATCTTTGTTTTATTCAAAAGATTATAAAATATAATGTGATTATATCTTTTACAATAATGTCAGACTAACTCGCCTAACCTAATTCACGCACATATTAGACGTATCTAACCTATTGTGGACTCCTACATTTAATGAATGAATTCAAATATATTTTGATATGAAAAAAGCTCGGGTACAGTAACTAGCGTTAAGTTGAAAATTCTGAGACGAGATACCTGAGGGAACAATGTTAAGAAGTTTTTACACTGGAATTGACAGTGAGTAGACACTCGTGCCAGTCATGAAAGCACTAGACTCTGAATACAGGAATTACATTTCTAGTAAGTAATTAAAATAAATCTACCACCAAGTAAATGATGTACATAACTAAATTATATTGAATTCCGTGAAGGTTGGACGAGTTAGGGAAGTGATCCCTTTGGGCAGGTATGCGAATTTAATCTAGTTCAGCTCCAGACAACCGTAGTGTAATTTAAGCGGATAGGATAATTCAATCGCCTGAGTGCTTTCGCTGCATATATATTCCTCTAAAGTGAGCTAACATACCACCCACCAGAACAGCTCATATATATATATATTGAAGAAGACAGACAACCATGCTTNTATCGCAGCCTCGCGTGCTATATATATATATATATATATATATATATATATATATATAAAATACATATGTGTAAACAAAATTTGTAGGTTATTGAGGATTTTAGTCAAATAGGTTTGTACAATAATTTATTCTAGGCCAATATTTCGAAAATATATCTTCTCTTCATTAAGGCTGATAATACACACAAATATTTTGATATTATTACAATTTATAAAATCAACAATACTATTCAAAAGGAGAGTTTGTTGACCGTAGATATTATTCAAAGATGATTTTAGTTTGGGTTCGGTCAAGGTAGATCCAAAAAAACACAAATTTAAAAAATGTATTTTTTAATAAAGGATTATCTGCCGACGTTTCGGCTTACAATGCAAGTCATCTTCAGGGCTATCATGATGGCGAGAGGGGACGTCGTGTCACCTGGATCACATGTTCATGACACCATTAAGACAAAAGTAAAGTATCATAGCGGAAAAAAAATATATTCTCTTTTGAATTGAATGGGTTAATTCAAAACTTATGTCGGGAATGTCAAATGTTGAGAAGTAATTAATTTTAATGATTAACAGATTATAAATTCTCACATCTTACTAATTAATCAGTCTTAGTTCTTAGGCTTATTGTATAGCTTTTTTTATATTATCAAGCTTTTCTTTTATATTTTAAAATATAATAAAACTTCGGCAGAGACAAGCATACTCAGTCCACGGTTTCATTATATAACATTAGTGAAATCCCATTTTCAGTAGTGAAATTTTGCGATGATGAAGGATCCCGTTTACATCCCCGCTCTAATGGGGTGGTGGATCTGTTAGTGTAAGGGAAGTGGACCAGGTACTGAGAGGGTGGGTTGTTGACAGAGTGTTGGCCAGCACACAATGACCCCCCAGCTATGACCTCATCTCGACCCACTCTCGCAGCCCTCGAGAGCAGAGGAAGATACAGCCATCTCTTAGCTGCCACCGTTCGATATCTCCAGGGCGTACAAGCTGTTCCACACCAACCGGCCGTAATGCCAAAACCTATTAAAATGCCATTAAAGGATGAGGCAGGAAAAGGATCATTCTCACTGAAGCGAAGTTGTACCTCGATTCATACCAAAACTTCGTTCTTCAACTTAGTCGCAGCAAACTTTTCATAGCCTATACGTTGAGAAAAAATCTTTAATTGTTCATAATAATTCATAATGATCGATAAATTACAATTAAGCTTCATAAATTACAGTACGTTTACTTAAAAATTAAACCAGTGCAATCAACCTGATTTTGATATATAATCAAAATTATAGCCCCTATTCAAATTTAACTATACGTTTGAAGATATCAGTGAAGAAGAAATAAAATCTAGAGAAAATAGGAAAAATACGCAGAAAAAAAAAATTAAAAAACAGTCGCACACAAGTTCAGGGTTTAAAAAGCGTTATTTGCCAAATTTCTTAAATAAATAAAAAAATTGTGGTCTATAGAGCGTAAATTGCATATAGCGTAAATGTGGTAATGTATATGTGTTAGTGTGGATGTATGTATATATCACACACAAAAATACATTGATCTGTGAGACTGTGTATCTTTGTAAAAAATATATTTAATAAATAAATATTTTATTTGGTTGTGGTATTTTATGCCACGTAAATATTAAACAATTAATGAGAGGGAATAGAATAAAAAATCTATCTGTCCCAGCCAGGAATCGAACCTGGATCTCCGGCTATCCGGGCCGGTGGATTTACCAATTAAGCTACCAGGACGCGATAGATGTCTCATTTAATTCCCTCTACACTAGCGAGAGCCTAACCCACGAGAAAGGCGAGAACTTCGTTTTGTACTCGAAGGAGCTGACATTGTCAAGCTATTTGTCGAATCTAGTCATTTACTTATTTTACACATCCTATAGTATTTTATCTTACGTAAATTTTAAACATTAATGAGAGGGAATAGAATAAAAAATATTCATAATTGGTAAATACACCAGCCCGGATAGCAGGAGATCCAGGTTCGATTCCTCGCTGGGACAGATAGATTTTTTATTCTATTCCCTCTCATTAATTGTTTATATTTAATAAAATAAGAGTAACTAAGTACAGTAGATTTTTTTATTATTGTTTTCGTTGAAAGGTTAAATATTTACATGACGTACAATTTAAGCATGACCATTCCAGTAACTGGCGAGTTATTGGCGACTGACACTGAACCAATCCAGGAAAAGACCTGATTTTGAGTTGCTCTTGACTTTAGATATTTATCACATGGATATTGGTTCACCTAAGTACACATGTATTTAGTCACAGTCTTAAGCTCCTCTGTAGTTGAAGGAATGCCCTTGGGGAGCCAATCTACCCGAGCCTCAGACAGTCAATCTATCCATGGCCTTAGGCTAGACAGGTCCACGTCAGCCATCTCTTCCGGCCCCAGGATCAAAGCCCTCTACCTCCCATACCCATAGTATTTGCTTCTGTTTTCTTTCTGGTTGTTCTTTTTTAATTTAGCTCAGTTTATACCCTTTGATTGCTCCCTCATACTTGAATTAAAGTATTAAAGTTTTGTTTTGCTCATTTCGCAAAAGAGCTGCAGAACAAAAAAAAAACAACAACTTAAAATTAACATATTGCTTACATTATATCCCATTAAAGTCGTTATACATATAAAGATTGAATTAATGATTAATAATTATAATCTAAAAGGTTATTTCCACCACCAATGAATATAGAACTATCATACCTTCTATTGACGACAGACTAACCTACGGAATATACAGAAAACCGACAGCGACTGACACCACCATACACGCAACATCAAATCACCCCACACAACACAAACTCGCAGCATTTAGACATTTAATACGACGAATGAAGACAATCCCACTCACAAAAGAAAACTATGACAAAGAACTACAGACGATATACACAATTGCGTACAACAACGGATACAAACAAACCACTATAGACAAACTACTTACGAAATACAACAACAAAACACACACGAACAGACAACAAGAAGAACAGGCAAATCATAGATTCACAATAACATACACAGGAACTGAAACTTACAAATTCACAAACCTATTTAGAAAAGAAGGTATACTCACAACATTAAAAACAGACAATACACTGAAACGCATCCTACACACGAACAAGAAAAAGACTGAAACATTCAACTCCAGCGGAGTATACAAACTGACATGCACATGCAACCAGACGTACATAGGACAAACAGGACGAAAACTCAAAACGAGATTTGACGAACACGCACGATCATACAAACGAAATAAACGGGACTCCAAATACGTAAACCATCTGCAAGACAACGGACACGACCTCACCGACATACAAACAACCATGAGTTGCTACATAAACAACAGAAGGGACGGAAGATGGACATCTTAGAAAACACGGAAACCTACAAAACATGGACCACTGACAATAACATTATTAACGAACAACTCAACACACAATCTTACACCATATTTAGACCGCTACTGTTACTAAAACGAACACACAAACGTAAACGAACATACGACACGCAAACCGACAACAACACATAAAGACATAAGACAGCATAATCCATAGGCAGACACTAGCAAACACAAACACATTTACAAAAAAACTTTCGTTTGTCTACAAACACTTAAAAAAAAAAAAAAAAAAAAATGAAACCAATGAAGACGGACAATAGGAGGTATGATAGTATTAATAATTATTCTGACAGATTTGCTTTAAATCTCACATATTAATAGCAGGATAGATCATCCTGTGTGTCCAAATGTGAGTGTAATTGCAGGCGAGGCAGGAGACTAAAGATCCCTCAGATCCACAAAGTCAACCGAATATATATGTGTAGATATATATAATTTGAACGGAACATATCTTTAGCTTGTCCCAGGTAGGATCGATGAAGAATCAAGATTTCTATTTATTTTTAAAGTCGCGTCACTGTACTCAGGGAATAACTTCATATGTGTGTGTGTGTAATGTAAAGTTAAAGTTATTATTTAATTAATTTATTTTGTCATTGTCCTATCGTTAGTAGTATATTTAGAACTCACAGTATACAGATATAATTCTTTTTTTTTTCTTACAAAATCGGTCACAATTCGCTTAATAACGGTACTGCGTTGAAAGACTCAGTAAATACGAGCTTAAATGTAATTGAGAAGTTTTAACTATTTCAAGCGGATCGGAAGAATTATATGAAGAGCAATGCTCCGGTGCATATGAGACGCATCGGGCCTGCCACTGGTTTCTCCAACTATATGCATCATCATTAGATCCAGCATATGACTAGAACACATTATGCAATATAACAATTCACATAAGACGTTGCATTATTTTTCCCTGCTACTTTTAATCAGGTAAGTTTTGAATAATATAATTAAATTTATTATTTAATTTAAAATTACTGGATAACGAATTAATTTAAAATTAATTTTAATTGTATTGCTAATTTGAGATATTTACTTTAAAATTTTTTATTTTTTTTTAAAAGTTATCATTTTGAACCATGCACGCAGATTCTAGATTACGGCGACTTTTCATCTAGGAAATAGAACAACGCGCGGTCAATAAGGGATGTCTGAAGGGGTTATAAGGTCAAGGGAAAATGGAATCGACATGGGAGGATGTTTGTATTATTTAATGTTATTTTAATAGATACTTCTGTTCGGATCCTTATGTTGTTCTGAGATTTGCTTTCCTTTAAAAATAAAAATAATTATTATCCAATATATTGCATTATAAAACAAAGTTTTTTTTGTTTTTTTTTTTTCATTTGATATATGTTACTTATTACGTTTTTCCATTTCTGTTAAGTTCTTTTTTGATTTCGCATTGTTAAATCGATAGAATTTTTTTTCCTCTTTTACTTTAATTCACACAGTACGAGAAAGAGTTTGTTATGCCTAAGAACTTTTTTCGGATCGACTCCTAAGAAAACAAGACCGAAATGACAATTCCCAAGTACAAATATGTACTATGGTTCAATCCGAACTGGCACATGGCGTCCTATCATCAAACAGATTATACACAATATCTAGGTTTAAAACTATGGCCGTCACCCCTTTATCCCTAAGACCATCTACTCAGAAGCTAAAGTAAATTTTCACTCAAGGTAGGGTAAAGTTGTGTAACCTTTTTTTTCTTCAATTCTATTTTCTGCTAAGTCTAAAAATAGAATTTAAGAACAATCACTTTAGTCATTTATAATTTAAGTGATATAATAATACAGTTATGAGATGTTTTTTGTTGGGGTTCGGTAAAGTTAGATCCAAAAAATACAAATTTTAAAAAAAGTGTATTTTTTAAATTATCTGCCAACGTTTTTGTAAACCATCATCAGGGCTATCATGAAGGCGAGAGGGGACGTCGTGTCCCTGAGATCACATTTTCATGACCAAAAATGTGATGTCATGA
Organism: Oncopeltus fasciatus; assembly: GCA_000696205.2. Lineage (NCBI taxonomy): Eukaryota > Metazoa > Arthropoda > Insecta > Hemiptera > Lygaeidae > Oncopeltus > Oncopeltus fasciatus. The sequence goes on along the minus strand of KZ807309.1, from coordinate 165,067 downwards.
GATTTTAATCTTAGGGACCCGACGTCGCCTCTCGCTTTCATGATACCCCTGAAAATGGCTTACAATGTTGATACGTTGGCAGATAATTTAAAAAATACAACTTTTTTAAAATTTATATTTTTTGAATCTACCTTGACCGAAGCCCAACAAAAAAACTTCTAATAATAATATCAACGGTCACAAAACTCTCTATTTGATAATAATATAGTGTTCCTTCTCACTGCCCCCCTATTTAAGATGATATTGCATAACTAGATCAGTAATTATTGTTAACACAGTTTATTAGGTGACATACTTAAGCACACAGTATTCCTGAGCGAATAATGAACACGTGGATAAGAAATAAATAAATATTTATCAGTACAAAGCTTTCTAAAAAATTATGTGTATATATATTTTTTAAACTTACACACACACGGTCACGCACACAATTCAGTAGTTTTAATTATTATTTCATAGTAGACAAAACTTGGGGAACTTCCTGCATACTCTTAAACAGTCAGTGGGGTCTCGCAACCCTGATGCTGCGGGTTTAAATCACGCCCAAGCAAACTTTTGTTTATAAATAGAAGCTTGCCCTAAGCCATAATGTTTAGAAATGGGTGGCAACCTGTAGCTCTCCCTCCGTGATCCTAATTGGTTAAAAGGGAGGCTAACACACACACACAGAAAATTAGTCAGTGAAAGCACAATCAAGGAATGAACTAGACTTTCTCCTTTGTGTAGCAGACTTAAAGCAGGGTATTTTATACGTAGAGTTGTCAGTGTTTTATTATAAACTACAGTCTATGAAGAGTCCTTAGTTCATAAGGAGAGATTTTTGACCGTAGATATTATTATTAGATGATTTTAATTTAGACCGAACCAACAACTAAAATCATCTAATAATAGTCCTTAGTTCAGTTTATAATAAGGTATTTATACCTTTTTGCATAAAATACTTTCTCTTAACTTCCCTATTGCTTTTGCACCTGAAGGAGAATAAACAGCTTCCAAAGAAATAATCCTGAGATACATTAACACCACTTTGATTCAGTCTGGAACTACGCGGTTTTTGACACCAAAATGACGCAACAAGACCACTAATGATACACATGGACGGTGATGGTTCCAAATCGAAGTTCTGATTCTCCCGTGAAATCCTCTTCTCCAAATGAAATGAAGCCGGTCTGATGTAGCCCCAAGTAGAGGCGGAAATGACGAGTATACGAAGACGCGTAAAGCGAACGTCACTAAGGCCCTTTGAAAGGGGAGAACTTTGAGAATACGCTGAGCCCAAGTCGGAGGACACCCCTAAGGGGTACCTTCAAAGCATTTCCCCTTATCATTCTCAACACACTTGAATTACACATTTATTCTCTTCGGAAGAGAGTCTTTTGATTTTCAAACCACCCCCCCCCCCTCCACCAATATTTCCTCTCCCAAAACACAAAGAGGGGCTTTTCAAATATTTTTCTCAACTGACAAATATTACTGTAAGGAAATAACTGGAGGCTAAAAATGACTAAAATTTATAACATATAATATAATGAAAAACAAAATTAAAAAGTCTAACAGCCTTAAATCTCTTTCTATATTAAGTTCTGATAAAAATGTAGTAAATAACTAACTTATACGACTAATAGGTTACTTAACAACACTTACTAGAGAAAATATTCATCCACAATCCAGTTATTTTAATGGGGGCTATGTTATCATTTTAATTGAAATATAATTATGCGTGAACTATGGAGAAATGATAAATTCAGCAGAAATTAAAGTAACCAAAGCGCTGGAGGTAAATTGAAAATTGAAAAGCTTGTATGAAGATATAAATATAATAAATGAAACATTAAATATAATATATATTCCTATCATACGGGATTTATTCCTATAGAATAACTTTTGAGTTTAAATAAGTGTACGAAAAAGGGTAATGATTTAGTAAATTAAGAATTCATTTTGTATGGACTGAGGTTACTGTAGAGAAATACTTTATTATTGCAGAAATGCCAGGGAAATTAAAGGCTTGCTTTGATAAAAGTATCAAGAGAAATTCTTCACATAGGAAAGTTACGTTTGCAATGATGATGTCCCGTATTAAGAGAGGGTCACTATTAAATAGTGTAACTCATTAGTCTGAATGTGACTGGTCAGGGTATAATGCCAATGGAAATGATTCCCTCCTCAATCTTCCAAAGCCCAGCATTACCCGTGCAATACATAGATTCCACAGCCCAAAAGACTAAAGAGGAGCCGAAAGAGGGAGTAGCTGTAGCAGGACAAACATGGACCCCTGTGAACCAGACAAGATAGCACTATGCCTGAGTGTGGAGGTTGCGTGCTGCAACAGATGGCAGCACTTCCTGAGGCTGGTCTACAACCGCAGTTCTCTACTTTATTACTATAGGCACTAGTTTGGAATCTAAATGGCAACAATAGATCAATAAAATTATGAAGGCGCAGTAAATACATCAATTAAAAAAAAATTAAATTTTCATTAAAGGGGTTCTTTTCGCAAGCCGTCCCCTGAGCTATACATTGATAGAAAGCGGCAGTTATAAATAATGTAAAAAAAATCTAACTATACTACATTATATAAAGACTATAAAAAAAAATTGTCTAGAACAGTTATTATTTAATCGGTAAATATCCTCTGAGAGAGAGAGAGAGGAGGGGGGTGGGGAGAGGGAAGGAGAGAGAGAGAGTGAGAGAGCGAGAGCGAGTGAGGTAAATCTCTACCCTACGTAGATGCAAATCGCCAGTATTAACATGCACCTTCATTACGCCGATCCCATTACGGGTGCTCCTACTATCAAAGGTGATTGACCTTATCAAGACAGTGCAGAGGGAAATTACTAAATTATCTTCACCAATCAGTATTATTCCATAAATTGTCAGATGGTATATTCCACTAAACAGAGCTCCAAGTATATTACTACATGTGGGAGACACCAGGACATAAGGTGCATAATCAATTGTAGAGACTCCTTGTATATATTAGGAGAGATTAGTAAGGGTCTTGGGAACTGATGAATCTAAACTGAGTTGTATACAAAAAAGTTTTTTCCGGCACTCGGGAGTTTAGACTCCCAGTAGAGTGCGGGGAGTAGAATGAATTATCTGGCTAGCCTCGGTTGTGTAAAGGTAAGTAAAAAAGGATAGCATACTTGCCCGGAAAGAAGGAGATCTGGGTACGTGTCCCGGCTGAGGTAGTAAGATTTTTAAAATTCTATTTCCTTGCATTTATTGTATCAAATTAATGTGAGATTAAATACCATAACTAATACAGTATTTAAAAAATAAATAAAAGCCAAAAATTGAAACAAAACGAGCTCTTAACTAATACAGTATTTAAAAAAGTTTTTTTTATTTTTTATTTTCGCCATTTTCCTCTGAATTTTAGGCCTTCGTCTGGGCTGATTAACAAAAGAAAACATAGAACATATGTAACACTTAGAAAAGTATGTAATGTATAGAAACATTTCTAAATGTGTAGTAAACACTTGTGTTTGCAGTAATCCTTGTATGTTGGTCATGTTCTAAAATTTTAAAAGAAGAACGTCAACCTATGCTATTTCCCTCTTGCGAAAAGCGAAACTTCGGAAAGGTGTATAACACAACCCTATATTACCCAGTGTAAGACAGGAATCCTTATGTTCTGCTGCTCACCAGTTGCTGAGACCTATCAGAGATCTTGCGACGGCAGCCACAAGACCTGTCGGAATGGAGTCACGGACATCCAACCCATGATTGGATGGCATATATTTGCTCTGATAATATTCTGAATGATATTCCATTCGGATCCATTCGAGCAGCTTGACCCGCCCAGCGAGGTCTGAAAACTCTTTGAATGTGAACACATCTCCTTGTAAGCAGATTTTAGCTCTACATTTGTTCTACAGGCACACTGTAGAATACACATACATCCGCAACATTTGTCTTTCAAACTTTGCTCTTGGGTTATGCAAATACTCGTGATGCTCTGACGCTTTGAATAATGTAAAATAAATAATGAAATCTTCCTTACTTTTCTAAATCTAACGAAAAAAAGAAGAGTTAACACAAATATGATGAAAAGCCAATGTTTGGCAAGAGGTTTATAGCGAGGGTGAGAGTTCCCAGGTTAAGGGTTGATCTGAGAGGTTAACTGTTGATTGGCCTAGAACCACAATGACTAAGGCAGCTAGCTATATCCGCACCCCCAACCCCTTTGGCAAAACCCAGCTGAACAAACCTTATCATAAACAGATCTGAGATCGAAGTCCTGATAATAGCCACCCAAAACTTTCACAGCCACCCTGCTTTTCACTGTCGAGGAACTTCCATGATGCCTTTCCGCTCTCGAATATTCTAATTTCCAGTCAGCGATTTCAATTTTCATCTTACAATGCAAGAGAAAATGAACTCTCACAAAACTTGATTTTTTTTGAGTATGTTAATGAAAAGTTGGGGTACAATCAATATGAATTGAATAAAAATATTGTCCGTTTAACAGTTGTTTTTATTCAATCCGATGTTTCGGCGGAGGGATCTTAAGAATGAAGAGACCTTACACATGACAATAATTTAAAATTGATTTCATTCAAAACCTATTTACCGGAACCAAAATTTCAACAGCCACCTAATCTAACAACTTGTTGTTACCACTGTAAATTAAATTATTATTTCAAACTCAAACCAGAGCAAGTCACTCAAATTACTTATTTTTCATATTTTAGTAAACTGTTGGTGTTAATGGGATAACATTCCTCACAGAATTTAATAATTTAAATAATTAATAATCGAAGATAATTAATAATGAAATGTATTTCTAATACAACGATTCAAAATAAATTTCGGATAAATAGAGGCGAAATTATTAATTATTTGCACTTATTTGCCTAACAAAAGATTAAGACACTATGTTAGAAAGAAAAAAAAAATCCACACCCACAGAAAGTATTTTAGTTATAGACAAATAAGACAGCAGTCACAGATATTCTCTAAACCAGGAATTACTATAAAACTTGAGTGGGGAAGATGGCGACCTCGAAAATTAAAATTTCATTGATAAATGGATTTAAAAAACAATATTTCTCATGAAAAATGTTAGAAAATACATTGTAAATTTTTTTCTATTCATTATTTCCTAATACTTATCGCAAAAGAGAAATTGACAATTTTAAATTTTCTTCCTTCTCCTTTTAACCAGATTTCCAATAGCACCTATTAACCTATTAATGTTTTATTAATTATTAACCTACAGATAAAACAAAGAAACAGAAACCAGTAAAGGGAATGGGGATCTGTAGCGACTAAGACGTCCAAATACAGCAAAAACCCTATAATCAAATCTCACAATCATTTCACACTATATGAAGACAAGAAGTTCTCGGCCTACCTATGAAGGAGGGGATTAGGATAAAGAATTTATACCTTATCATGTTTACCTAATCAATAGTTAAATTCCCACAAATATTTATATTCCTGCAATTTCTTGTCTAGTACTTATAATACTTTTAATTTCATCAGCTCGTACTTGCCATTGCATTGTCACTTGCACAACTCACATAAAATGATGACCACGATTGACACCTTGAGCCTACTCGCTACATCATATGTAATCAACCATCCTCCCTATATCTTAGATCTAGCCCCCAGTGACTACTTTCTGTTCCCGAATCTCAAAAAGGACCTCAGGGGAAGGCGATTTGAGGACCAAGACCCACTTAAAGATACTATTGATGCTCACTTGGTTCTAAAGAAGAAAATTATTATTTGGTGGATTTTGAAAAATAAATAAATAAATGTAATAAATATATAGGTAACAAGAGAAATTATCTTGAAAAATAATATGTTTCGTTATGTTGAAACCAGAACGGTTTCATTCCTTTCTGTGTTGGGCCAAGAGCCTTATGACCTCCTCTGGAATATATTTAAAATATTTGGCTTCAGAAGAAGTCACAATCTATATATCAAAGTATTTAGTTCCAGGTAGACATATTCAATAGATTTAAATACTTGATTTCAGGTATATATATATGTATGTACGTTTTGGTTTGAAGTCAAAAATTATATACTCAAGTAATTGGTTTCAAGTAATGTAACATTAGACTCAAAATGAGATCTTATTATATACAGCTGAAAACATTTGTAAAAATAAACAATTGTAATATACCTAATTTAATTTCGTTAAAATAAAAAAAAGATCACTCATTATTCATAATAAAATGATAGGAACAACTTTTATTTGAAAACGTTTATTTAAGACACAAGTGTCTCTTAATTATTTTCTTAAAATTCTACTTTTGGTTTCTAGCTGACATAAAACGAGAAAATGGATTAAAAATTAAAAATGGTCGATGTAGACCATCATGTAACGTTTGAGTAAGAGGAGAGAAGGTTTTTTCATAGTTTTCAGACCAATTTTCGATAGTTATTTTATAAGAAACATAAATATAAAATTACGCTTATGCAAAAGGAAGATTTTTTAAATTATGATTAATGTCATCGAATCGATATGAGATTGTACATATATATTTTAGACACTAACAAATGACGTTCTATTCTTGATATTTTTTTTTCCGAATGATAGAATAAGTTTTAATGACTTGTATATGTTTAGAACCAATATTAAATGTATAGTTAAAGGTTGACGTAAGGAGGAAGAAGTTCTGAATCTGTTTATTTAAACTGAGAACAGTTTAAGGGCTCAACGATTAGAACTGAGGGACTTTAATACTGTTAAGAGTTGAGGTGGGGGTGAGGGGTTGCAAACATCCCAGAGAAACAGCCCTTTGAGTGAAGTCTCTCACTCGAAAGAGGGAAGAAACCCTTAGGCCTTCTGACTGCTGGCAGACACTCTCTGTGAGAGTCCGACATGAAGGGGCAGAGCAAATCACAGAAATTTCCCATGTTTCACTAAAGAGGGAATGAATGAGATAGCGAGACTGGCTCTAGACTAGCAGGGAGGAGTGGAAGGAATATCTTCAAGAATTAGCATATAATATGCGACTAAGCTTTAATGTTTTCCGCTGAAAAAACTTTATCCATTTTGTGACGAGAATATGACGTAGCCGTTATTGACTACTTTCTTAGTGATATGTTCTTTCTGCCCACAAAATATTCTCCCCTTCGAGTTGCGTATAGAAAAAAATCGTGTACAATAATGTGCCATGAAGGTCATAGACGCCTCATAGACTAAGTTTTTTCCTAAATATATTATAGAACATAAATTTAGAAAAATGAATGTTTCACTGATTATGTTTCCGTGAAAACACTAATAATAACTTAATTATTGACTATTAATCATCACTAAACCCCTTTTCCACTTAACTGATTTCTACTAAAAATGAAATACTTTTAACAGATTGCAATAGATATATCAAATTCAATTTTTTAAAAAGCAAAAGAAGAGAAGTCTACAAACGTAATTTACAAACATTTACCATAGAAAACATTCCTTATCTTTGTGAAAGCTTTCTTGAATAAAAATGTTAGTAAATAACATTGTGCACCTCTCATGCAAAAAAACATATTTTTGTAATTCTTAAGAAAACTATGAAATTAAAACGAATTTTCGTATTAGGTTCCCTCTAAAACCCTCTTCCCATCAAACAATTTTAGCCAATAGTTTGCTAAGTGAAGTATAATTTCTGTTTTGCTTCATTTTTATGCAGGAGCTAGAGTGTGTATTGACAAATATTATATATACGTTTTTGTAAA
>KZ807309.1:137652-154105 GCA_000696205.2 Oncopeltus fasciatus | reverse complement strand
GATAATTCCGTCGAAGATTAGCCTTTAGAGGTTTTTCTTAAGAAGAACCCACACACACACACACACACATATATTTTGTGTGTGTCAGTGTTTGTGTGGATAAAAAATAACAGGAGGAAGAATGAGTGCAGGGAACACACACACACAAAAAAAAAAGAGATAAAAATTATACAGAATGTTTTAAATTTTTAAATTAAAAAAGAGTTCTGTCTCTTTTCACTCCTCTCTGACGAAGATATCAGTTTCAAAGAAAATTTATATTTTTAAATTGAAATACTCTATTTTCAGTATTTTTCTATTTTAGAGTATTTTTCTCTATTTTTTTAAAAATGAGGGTGATCAAAATTTTAACCAATATAAAATCACGTCATAGTGTATCATTCTACCAGGATCCATAATACTGCAAGTCCAATTGACATCATTATAACCTTTAATATAAATTTATGAATGAAATATGATGGCCTATTGTGGAAAATAAGTTTTATTATGACAAAGAAAATATTATATTATTAGACAGAATCTATAACTTTGTTTAGGAGAAAGATTTTAGAGAATTTCTATTTATTCTAAAGGATCTGAATACTTTTAAATAACGCTAAAAACATTTTTTTTTTTAATAACTGAATTTTATTTCGAAAATATAAAATTACTAAAATTTAAGGTTTTAATAAATTTATAAGAACTGGAAATTTACTAGCTTCATCCCTCTCCGTTTATTAATTCTCTTAGAAACACGTTAGTTAGTATTATTCATGGATCCTTGAATGACTCCTCTTGTATTGGTTCTTTATGGAAATTGTGCTATAAAAATGTATGAATCGAAAACTGCTATGATAAGTGAACTTGTTTCGACTTAAGTAACTAAATTGCTTATTAAACATTAACGTGGTGAGATTATATATTTATCGGGGTGGAATAGAGCTCTATCTAAATATCCTTGAAACAAACTGGATTCTAGTAAATCGACTACTTTTATAGGTTCATGTCCTCAAAGTGACCTATATTCTGTTGTATTTGTAAAGTCTCGGGTCTTGAATATTCAAGTCGACATTTTAACTTGAAAGCTTCAATATAACCCACTATAAGCCGCCAGTATAAACCTTGAAGATATAATTTGGTATCCTTCTTCTTTTATGTAATGTAGTAAATAAAACCGGAGGGGCCTAAGCAATATACTTCATAAGGGTTTTTTTGGGCGGTTTTTTTTATTTAATCCCGAAACGGGTTTTTTTTTTTTTTTTGTTGAATTTAATATTTATTTCCCTTATTAAACAAGCCTATCTAAACATTATTATTTTCCATTGCTGCCAGCTTTCGGTGCCCCTATGTACAATAAAAACTCAAACCTACTCAATATAAACGTTGAATAAAGGAGCGAGGTAGTAAAAAATGAAGTTTAATAGTGGTAAAGAATTAGTTTATTTATTTATTAACCTGTGACTGACCACTACATGGAGGATGATGCCAGGAATTAAAATAAAAAGTCTCTGTTAGTATTTGTAATTTATCAAAATTAGTTCAAATCTCCAGGCGCGTTACTTAAAATTAATTTTCTTTTAGTGAATAAACAAAAACAAAAAACAACAGTGCACAGTGATTTGAAGCAGTTGCAATAATCTCATATGACGTCAAAATCTCGTTCAGAAGAGGGAAAAAAACAAACAAGATCCTAGATATCTTCAAGAAAAAACAGTATGAAAAAGCTTTAGTAGAAACGTGAAGAAAATAATTAGAGAACAGTGTAGATAAGTTTAAGAAATTTTAACATATAGTAAAAGAAAATTGTGGAAAGTATTAAAGCCTTCAAATAAATTTATAATTTTGAAATAGATTCGGTTATTTAAATGAATTTCAAAATAAACCGAATGAAAAAATTACAATTTCATTTCCATAGATTTAAAAGTAAAGAAAAGCAATGGAACAGCCTATGATGGCTACATTTACTTTTGATTTTCTAACAACAATTAGGTTAAATATTTAAAAGGAAAGATTATAAGAGAAGAGGTTAGTCAGGGATTCGGTTTTGGGAACTGAAGAATTAAAACTGATTTGTAATAAAAAATATTTTTCAATGTTTCGGCCAAAATTTCAGGCCTTCATTGGGACAAATGGGGTGATGTGTGTGTGGGGGTGGGAGAGAGAGAGAGAGAGAGAGAGAGAGAGAGAGAGAGTGAGAGAGAGAGAGAGAGAGAGAGAGAGAGAGAGAGAGAGAGAGAGAGAGAGAGAGAGACTCCTATTCTACTGTAACTAAATCATGACTAATGATGGAATGGAAAGATTAAAAAATTATTTCGTTGTGAGCTTCCGGAAATAATTTAAAAGAATACTTGCTCAGTAGTTTATACAAATATACTTTGCTATTGAGTGAGTATGAAAGTGTTCTGACACAAGTCCCGTAATGAAGAGCTGAGTAAAAAATAAATATGACTCAAATGTATTCAACGAATCAACGAAAGAAGACGTATTTGTCAGTAAAACCCAAGTCGAACTGATTCAAGACAATATGATTGTATTGCACATAATTCCAGTAGTTCACTGATTTGACTTTGATAATGTGTAAACACAAAAATATGGAGTGCTTATTTTTTTTTTTTTTAATAAATCTTTATTTATTACATACTGTTATAACAGTTATATATAACATCTTGTAATTTGATGACTTAAAATAAATGTACATGTATAAAAATAATATAAATAAAATAAAAGAAAGAAAAAATATAATGAAATAAAAATAAAATTAACAATAAATAAATAAATGGTCATCACTGTGCAGGGAGAAGGGGCCCATCGACCCCACTCCCAATAAGTTTAGGCATTAAGGCCCAGGAGGTCGCGAGGCCATCTCCGTTTTAGTCGCCGGGGAGGATTGTGGGGATTGGAGTCCGACGACAGGGATTGGGCAAATGGATTGGGATGAAATTGGAGTTTACTATGGAAGAGTTTGAAGCGGGTGGAGATAAGGTCTTTGACAAAAGGAATATTAAAGTCGTGATGAAGGGTAGAGTTGGACACATAATATGGAGCGTTAGCAATTATTCTAAGAATTTTGGACTGAAAGGATTGTATTCGTTGGATATTGGAAGGCTTAGCGGCACCCCACAGTTCTGCACCGTAGGTCCAGATTGGTCGTATTATGGTCTTGTAGATGGTCAGTTTATTTTCTAATGTGAGCTGTGAGCGCCTATTTATAAGGCTGTATAAGAGTCCGTGGCGTCTGTTGAGTTCTTGTCGTTTGATTTTAGTATGTTCATTCCAGTTGAGTCGTGAGTCAAGGTGGAACCCTAGGTAACGGACTGAATCAGAGAGAGGTATAGGTATGTTATTGTATGTAACATTATTAGGAGAATCTTTTCTTAATTTAAAATTTACTTGTACGCATTTAGACTCATTTATTTTGATTCTCCATTTACTGCACCACTGCTGAATAGCATCAAGGTGGTTTTGTAAATTTTTAGAAGCGATTTTGGAATCAGAGTGGGAGGAGAGATTCGCTTTGTCATCAGCAAAGAGGGCTAAAAGAGTATTAGGATGAGTAGGGAGAGTGCTTATATTAAGAAATGAATTTAATTTCTTATAACTGCTAACTGTGACTGCAGCTTGTGATAAGTTAGGGTTGCTCTACTGTTCCACTCACACACCAGTCATGAAATACTAGCCACCCATATGTGTTTACTCTTGACGGTATATGTCGCACGAAAATTGGGGAATGAGGAGACTACACCCCTAAAACTATTTAAGTGAAGGAGGAGGTAGAACATTGGGAGTCAGTGGATGAGCTTCTTTATTGCCCGTCATCATGAATATTTGTTTACTGATTGTTCACCAGAAGAAACAATACCTAGTACATTATCTGTTTATCTGCAACATAGTGTCTATGTAGAGACAGATAATAATATATATTTTAAGTATTTATCTATAGACTATATCCTGGTATAGACTATAAATCAACTGATAGATTAAATTCAGGGTTAATAACATTATATGATATAAATAATATATCCTATAGGAGCAACTCTTAACTAATTGTTAATTGATGAAAGGTCATCAGAAAAAATTAAGATTGTAAATATTAGAGGCTAACTAAATCAATAGTTACCTTAAATAAACTATTTATCGATTATATTTATTATTTAAATAAAATTTATCTAAAGATCTCATTTTTACAGGTGATGACTTTCCCATGATAACAGCAGATAATTTTCAATGATTGACCAGATTAATAAAATTAAAATATATTCCAAACCTAAATTTATTCCCCACGCTAATAATTAAAGCTAGGAAAAATCTTAAAAGTATCAGAAGCCATACCACGCTCACATTCCATTCGTGACCTTCGACGACTAACATGGAGTGACAAAACTAAAATTAAAAGAGAAGACTTAACCGACGACCTAACCTACTACATTGAATATCAAATAGGAGCTCAAAGCTTACAGTAGACTACAAGCTGGCGCTGTACAAGACTTAACTGCGACCAATCTGATATAGTGAGCAGAAATCTCGAGGACCACAAAGCCTTCCAACGTTCAATCCTTTCAATCTAAAACCCTCAGAGTAACCAAATAATAATCGAGAAAAAACACACCCTACTACGTATCTAACTCTTTCCTTCACACTTAAACATTCCTTTAGTAGAAGACCTCATTCCCAACCGGTTTTTTTCCTTTTTCCGGATTCAAATGCCACTCGAACCCATTTACATAGGCCTTGCCCTCTAATTGTAATCCCTACAACCATCGGGCATCGTGACCTCCTGGGAACATAAATTCCATTTAATATGAGAGTGGTGTCCCTGGACACGTTTGTCTTTATGTAAACTTGTTTCTTTATATGTGATCAATTTATAAAATGTTACACATAACAGAATGCAATTAATAAACATGATAGTAATAAAAAAAATCATTGGTGCGAAAATAATATACGTACTAAGCGATGGAGGCGGTAAAAATAATAAAAAAAATATTGGTAAATAAAACTGTAAAAATCCATAGCTATAACTGTATATATTACTCAGAGGGAAATATGGCGTAAGCACCTTCTTGCGCCTAATTGAAAATATCGAGCGTTCATGAAATGAATAGCCAAATAACTCGTGGGATGAAAAATGGAAAGTTAAAATTGAAAATTTTACGAGCAGTACCTTGTGAAAATCAGGCGAGCTTTATTACTTTCAAGTAAAGGATATTAGAGTTTAATAGGAATGATGAATGGTCGGTAGAGGATCTTTAACGAGCCCTGGAGAAACTAATAGAGGAACATCAAACATCTCCCGTAACATCAGAAGATAACGAAACAGAAGTCAATGGATCGTAAAATAAAGAAATATTGACTTGTTTTCAGTAAAAGGCCTTCTATAAGCCCAATATAACTCGCTAGCTGTCAATGACATTAAGGTCATTTTCGACTTTCATGGACAATCAATTACTCTAAGGATGGTTGTTTGGCGCTATCGAGTCACTTGCATACACATGGCGGTGGATTCCTAAAAAGCTGCCACTTTGACAATCACGGAAAATTGTCAATTTCCGACTAAGTGTAGCTTTCGTATACTCCTCACACACTTCAAGTACTAAATCAAGTCAGTATGATGCGCTGTGTACCAAAATAAATTGCATCATAGTTAAAATGGTATGAGATACAGCTATGTACTGAGGAGCTTAGGATCTATTTAAAATCAAATATAAATAAGTTATTATTATTTACCTACTTAAAGTAACGATGCAACGAGACTTTAACCTAACAGCGAAAAGGTATATTACATTAAGAAAATCAAATAAATAACAAGAATAATATAAAATAACAATACAATAAATNATATAACCATTTTTATACTTTTGTATATATCTACGTACTATCAACGACATCCCATTCACTTGGCATCATCTTATTTCAAAATTTACTAAGTCGTCAGCGATGTCTTTGACTAGAAAATTCTGTCGATGAATGGCAAGGAGTTGTAAAGAAGAGGCATTTTGAAATAAGTTCATTCTGGGGGTTCTGAGCAATCAATATCACCAAGTATAATCTTGGATAAAAAGGTTAGGTTAGGTTGGTTAGAGAAGAGTCGGCTAGACGTCATTCGCATAGGTATGACTCAAACAGCTACCACATGGACAATCAAGAAAAACTGACAATTGCTGTCTATATGTAGCTCAGTTTGCTCTGTCAGGAAGTAAAGGCTAATAATCATATATTCTCTAGTATATATCACACTTTCAAAACAGGAACGTCAAAATAATTATTTTGTACTCTTATGTTTGTACAAAATTGTTCTTTCAGTACAACATAGTAGTGGTTTTTGAAAATATTTGTTACTAAGATTTAAGATTAGGCTTAAGTGACAGTTATAACAAGAATTTATTAGTAAATAACACATTTTAAATAAAGGAACGAATAAAATGCTTATTAATTACCTCAAAATGGTCCTCAAAAAGAAAATATTATTATTATTATACATTGACTCGTCAATATCTTTAAAACGCATTGGCATTAATTATTTTTTCATTCGTCAGATATCTCAAAAACATTTTACCAGGCGAGTTGACGTAGGGTACTTTTTTTTATTTTTGAGGCACAAAACAGTTCTAGTAGTGCTTCGACATTATTGAATAATTCGAACACACACACGCGAAGAAAGTAAGAAATACCTAAATCAAATCGACAACTATATTTTTACAAGTAACCAACCTTGAATGATCCCTGACCGAACCCCAACAAAATTCTCTACGGAAGAAGATAATAACCCTCCAAAATAAGTAAAATTCAAACAAGTACTTATTAAAAAGCACATGATATTTAATCAAAAGGAGAGTTTGTTGACCGTAGATATTATTCTAAGATGATTTTAGTTGGGGTTCGGTCNATACTTTTGATATCACATTACATTATGGCAATTCCACACTATAATATTGTTAATTATTATTGTATTCTCATGGCATTGTATTTCTACAGCCCTGAAGATGGCTTACAATGTAAGCCAAAACGTTGGCAGATAATCTATAAAACATTTTTTAAATTTGTGTTTTTTGGATCTACCTTGACCGAACCCCAACTAAAATCATCTTAGCATGATATTTAATATTACAATTAGGAAAGCAATTTGAATGTTTAAAAGTTTAACCTCAGTCAGTTAAAAGAAAAAAAGGTCAATAAATAACAGATAAATAAAATAGCGTAGAAAGAATAAAGGCTCTTATGTTAAAATTATAATAAGCTTACAGAAATTTTTACTTAAAAGTATGTAAATTCTATGGGGTAAGAAAGCCCAGCTCCTTCTACAGTCCATTAGGAGGGGTAGATTTTCCAGAGCCACACTGCCTGGATTGAGGAATGATTCGCAGAAAGGGTGTGTGGCAGTCAGAGGACAGGGTGTCAGCCTTCATCATGCATTTGTAATCTCATTCAATGAAATATGGATAATTAGAAATGCTTTTCTCCTAAAACAACCCCACCTCGTTGGATGAATATCATGAATATCACTCACAGAAAATTATGTTTCACATATATTATGGGGAAAAAAAAGTAATACATAAATTAAAGAAAAAAATATCACTCGTTATTCGGGCTTTTAGTTAGCAGAATTTCCTGGAAAAAAGCTAAAAACCCTCTCCTCATTAGACCTCTGAAATTTTTTTCGCCTCTCAAATCACCCTCACCATTTTTTTCCATTACCAACATGGACATTCATTAAAAATAAATATCATATACTCCAAACAAGAAAACCTTACGTATATACTCAAATAGTTAAATGAGGTACATGAAGATCAAAAATATATTCAATAAATAATATGAAAAATAATAATAATTTTAGCAAAATATACCTAGCACGAAAATATTAGGCGGGTTTCTCATTTAATTTAACTATAATATTTTTTATCAATAATATCATTATTTACAAACTAAATAATGCCCTAAAAATTAATTAATAATGAAAAATGGCAAGATAAATTTATCAGTGATTTAAATAAACAAACAAAAAAAAACATTAAAGTATTTAACCTTCTTTTAGCAAACCGTTTTGGGTTCGATAATAACTTAAATCGGTCATGGGGTTTATAGGTAGATCAAATTAAATAATAAATATTAATTTCATTTGTGATTTTTAATCCCAAGTAGATGTAAATCAATTTATGCAAGGGAATAGAATAAAAAATCTAACCCCAGCCAGGGCACGAACCTGGATCTCCTACTAACCGTGCAAGCGCGTTATTCTATTACACCACCGGGACGAGCTAGATAACTTATTAAACTCCCACTACACTAGCGAGAGCCTAACCCACGAGAAAGACGAATATATCGTCTTATTCTCGAAGGACATTGTCGAGCTATTTATCGACTTTCGTTATTTACTTTTTATTTTTATTTATAAATATTAATTTTATTTGTGGTTTTTAATCCCACGTAAATTTAAATCAATTAATGCAAGGGAATAGAATACAAAATCTATCTGTCCCAGCCAGGGCTCGAACCTGGATCTCCTGCTAACTGATAGCGTAATAGGATAACGTGCTTGCCTGTTTAGCAGAAGATATATATAAATATTTATTTGGTTGTGGTTTATTATCCCACGTAAATTTTAAACAATTAATGAGAGGGTATAGAATAAAAAAATCTATCTGTCCCAGCCAGGGCTCGAACCTGGATCTTCTGCTAACCAGGCAAGCGCGTTATCCTATTACGCTATTGGTTAGCAGGAGATTTAGGTTCGAGCCCTGGCTGGGACAGATAGATTTTTTATTCTATTCCCTTGCATTAATTGATTCAAATTAAATAATCCTTAATAACACATTATTAAATTGACTTGTGGTAAAAATATATAGAACTCAATAAGTGGGAAAATAATTATATGCGCTTTAAATACGCTAATTGTTAGCATAATACACAATTGCATAATATTGCATAGATAAGAGTTTAAAGTAGTACTATTTTTAACAAGTTAATATATATCAATAGCTACGTTTGTTAAAAAAAAAAAAAAAAAGTAGTTTTCTCTCCTTTCCATGAAATATAAATGGTAAAATAATCAATTGTTTTTTTCAATAAGAGAATGTGTACTTTTTACGATTCGTATAATATAGTAGTAACTGAAGCAGTCTTATTTTCACGAGTGTTTATGAAAAAAAAAAGAAAAGCATAGAGCTTAAAAAAAAAGACCTATAAATTATTATAAGAACAAATTATATATTTTAAAACAAACAGAAAAGAAAAAATAACCCAAACATTATTCTAAATACGAAGAGAGGAGATAAAAAGTTCCAAGAGATACGTCAAGAGATAGTAGTTGTCGAGAAGGGAAAACACAGGAAGTTGTGACCACTGACTTTTGGAGCGCCTTCACGGGAGATGTTATGTGCAGGACAGTGAATGTAGTCCTGCAAATATTCTACTTTATTTCTTTAAATATAAAAATAGTGAATATCACAAAAAATATAAAATAAAAATAAAGAATTTACGAGCGGAGAAACCTGACATTACTTATATATTCTAGTGCGAATAATTAATAAGAAAATTATTAATAGTAATGCTAACTGGTCTGTATGAGTACTATATTCGAAACAATATTTCGCCTTTTACTGCATCTTCGATCCTTAGTCTTCAGGCTCGTCTTACACTGAAGTGGCCTGAAAATACAGTTGGCTTGATACTCTGTTTATCTAAAATTAATAATTAGTAAAAATTACTAATTGTCTGCTCTATTTATAGTCATAGTAGCAAAAAAAAAAATCTATTTACCTATATTTAAACCTATCTAAAGCAGGGCTCGAACCCGGAATCCAAACTGATCTCTTCCTTTAATCTAGAAAACCTACATTACCTACCTACTGACTGTTTTTAATTTAAAAATTTCAAATACTATTTAAAAATAAATAAAATACAAGTTTATATTCTGAAATCGCAAAAATTGAAGTGGGCTCGAAAACTATAGGTATAATCAAAACGTTTAACAGGACGTTTTTTAAATCGCCTAAAACATACTCATACATCTGGGGAAATCTGGAGAAACGGTTAATGCACGGACTACGCACCACATGAGTTGATAACTGAACAAACCTCAATCTAATCTAATCTAATCCAGGTGGAGCATAGCGTTACGATGGTCCTCCAAGTTTCCGGGATCCCGTCTTCTTCAGCTCTGAGGGTTCCAGGCGAACGGAGTTTTCTCTACTTCCAAATTAGTCCATCTTAAAGTGTGTACAATTCAACCCCATTTCCTTCTCAATACTCAAAGGCGAGCTATTCCTAATCACTAGAGCACTAATCCAGGTGGAGCATAGCGTTACGATGGTCCTCCAAGTTTCCGGGATCCAGTCTTCTTTAGCCCTAAGGGTTCCAGGCGAACGGAGTTTTCTCTACTTTCAAATCAGTCCATCTTAAAGTGTTCCTGAGGGTTACTTTTTAAAGCCTCATCTGCTTCTCCAGATAAAAAAAATATATAATAACAATTTTCTTGTGTTTGGTTAAGTGTTTCAATTATATAGAGGAAGATGATCGGGGATTGATTAAAGATAAAAGTTTTTATTTAAGCCAATTTTTCGTCCTGAATTGCAGTCCTTCTCAAGGAAAAATGGTCAATAATTGAAAAGAACTACACATATTGTTTAATCTAATCATTAGCAGCTCAGATTATTACAGAGCCATGAATTAGGTCAAACAGTATCATGTTTATTTCCCTTTGCTAATCGCTTTTCCCTGAGAAGGCTGAAATTCAAGCCAAAAAACGGCAAAAATAAGAACTACTTAATTCACAAATAAGTCTATAATTGAATATCATTGACCGAATTTTGATCATTTGCTCCACTAAAAATACATTTTTAAACAATTATTAGGAATATAAAATTATATCTGGACATAAAATGACCTTGTGAAGAACATTCAGGATATTAGACGGCGAAATATGTTATTTATGCGGAATCATTCTATTTACAAGTGGTTTGACATCAATAATTACCAGTTTATATATATATATATATATATATATATATATATATATATGTATTCTTTTCATAGGAGGGGATATCTATACTTTTTATACATTGAAATTTGATTATACTATTCGCTGGGTTTTAGTAAGTATTATACACTCACACAGCAACCACACATCAGACTAGAGCTAGGGAATTCCTACAAAATAAATTAGCACTACCGCGCTATTGCGCTGCGCAATGCGTACAAAATATTTTTTGCAGTAAACTGTAGAGGAAAAACTGCCTAGTTATTAATTAAAATGTGACACATCTCATAAAACCTTTTAACATAGTCTTGTAATCGTTTCTCTGGGAAAATCTCTGGTTTCAGTTCTTTGTTGACATAAATTCATACTTCCTACGTTTTTATTCATATACTGCATAAATGGCATGCGATAGACCCAAAAAGAAATAATTTTAGCTATAAAACTGGATTTAACCAATTTAGACTTTTTTGATAAAGTGATGATTGGTCGATCACGCTCTTTTTATTATTAACATAAATGGCGTGAGAAAGGCAGAGCAAGATAAGGAGAAAACGTGACTATTTTCATTAGAATGCGTGACAAGTGAAAATAAGCATTTTCCCCTCAGTCCCATATTGATAATAGTATTTTAAATAAAATAAAAAACATGTTAAAAATAATCAGAGTTAAGAATCTTAGGGAGGAGGGGGGTATTAAAAAGATTCTATTGGCTCTGACAAAACTCAAAAAATACTTTGTTTAGGGGGATAGTAAGAAAATAAATCCTGATAGCACCATTGCAACCGGCAGAGACCAAGGAAAATAAAAATGAGGGTTGCCAGAAAAACCGGAGGAAAAGTGACAGGTTGGAGGGAAGAGTATGTGGATTGGGTTGCTCGAGGGAGGCGGTGATTTCCTTGGAATTAGGAAAGTAGGCCAGCTCTCGGCTGGATATCGAATGTTGGAATACCCACGGCTTATCGACGGCCGGAGACTCCCGCGTGCAATACGCGAAGGACTTCTAGGTATGCACGGTTACAGGCCACCGTATCCACGCCATGTGCGGTAGTCTTCAAGAGGAAAGCCCAACTCCAACTACAACTTTTGCAAAAGAAAAAAACTCCACGAAAGATATGCAAATAAGTGTCCCTCGACTCAGCGGAGGAAACTGCCAAGTATCTGCATTGACAATGGACAGCAGTAATGGTTATAAATGTGTAGCTATAGCAATTATTACAACTTCAAGTAATTTTATTTTATTTAAACCAAAACCTAATTTTTTTTAAAAATATACAACTTCTTCTAGCGTTAAATTAAATCATAAAAATGATTCTGTAAGTGAATAAAACTTATGTAAATAAATTATAAAAAATATATATATGTGTGTGTGTGTAGAATATTGTTAAAATTACATGGCACATTTATATAAATGAATACTTTTATAAAGCAAAAACATTATGCACCGTTATGGTACATAACACAGCTTATAATAGCAGAACATAATCCCTTCTTTTTCAATAATATGTAAGCAAATTAAAAAGAAATAAAGTAATTAGATTAAGTGATTTGTTAATACAATGAAATCCTGTCAAACAAGAATAACTCATGTCATTTTTTGTAATGTTTCTTACAAAGGTTAACATATGAGGAACACTATATTTTTCACCCGGTTTGATTGTCAATGGTTTGAGTTTACTTGCCTTAAATATTCGTAATTCCAGAAGAATAATTCGAACCAGTTAGAATTCCTGTCGCGCATTATTTGTTGTAATGCATTCACCCCGGATGAGATGCTTGATCAGAGAAGAACAACAATACAATTCACTATATCCATTTTACGTTCTATCACATTTCAGGGTTCCAGCATAGCTGAAGGAATCCGTTTAGGGCTCACTAACCAGGCGTTGCGTACCCGAATCTCACCCTACCGTGTGTCCATCCCTACCTTATCCGAAAATAAAAGCCTCATCAGTCGGTCTCTCCATAGATTATCTTTCATATTTGAATTTGATCTCAACATTAAAAAAATGATAATATTTATTTATGAGGAAGGAATGGTAGGGATCATAACACAGTCATAATTTAATTATTCTAGAGCAGAAAACTTTCTCACTCTAATGCCCTTAAGAAGTCCTGTCGAAACGTTGATAAAATTAAAAACTTTTTAACTCAGAAATTAGCTTTTCTTTATTTAAATTTCAAGGCAGAATATCCGAACAATCCTTCCTCGTTAATATTTATAACTCTGGGGAATTATAGTAAATATTAAACGCCATGGTTGAAGCACTAGTTTCGCCAATAAAATTGAAGATGCCCTAGAAAGTGGAAATGGTCGACTCGTGAATTTCGTACACCCCTACTTGTGGGTCTGCCCTGGTCAGTCGGCGAAGCTAATCAAACGGTTGAGGGTTTTCCACTAGATGCCACTGGCCAATTTCAATCTGCTCGCCCTAATCTCCTCATTGATGGGAGGCGATTGGACAAGCCGCACCGGAATCTCACTGGATTGCCTATTTCCCAACTCCGTGCTTCGATACTGACAACCAGAGCGAGGGGGGGGGGCTGCAAAATGAAAAAAAAAATTCCCGTCCAGGAAATTAATCCAGGATTAAGTCGTTCAAGAAAAACCATTAGACGAGATTTAACTGCGCGGCCGTTAAATTGGAGTGTGAAAACATCATTTGAATATTCATTCAGTTCATTTAAATTTTGCTTTATCTTAATATCAATTAATTAATGCACACATAAAACACTTCTCCACGAGATTATATAACAAATTATATTACAAAAATAACAGACGAGTTAAAGGGATGCTTTACTACCAGGAAATCGTAAACTGACAACACAATCTCAACTTCACAGCTGTGGAAATGATTTCAACTTTCAGAAAACAAGAAAAAAATTCGAAATATGTAGCCACAATATTCATATATAATTAAATTATTATATAAACCAATGAAAATGAGCAAAACATTTTAATAACCCAAAATTTGTAGTCTTTTTAAGATCCAAGCATTTTGAATACGAATCCGATAAAGAAGAAAAAAATAAAAACATTTGCATAAATGGTTTTGTAGTGAGTTATCCATAAAATTCATAGAAGTTGATAAAAGAAAAATCTAATTTTTGTAGCTTACATTTATTGCACTGCAATCAAATTATTTGGTTAATATTATATGCTAGTAGTAAAAACCATGCCGAAATTGTCAGAGCTTCGGCCAAAATTGTAAAATAAATATATGAAAATATAATTGAGTATTATTTCATTATTATTTAGAAATGCTACTGTTTCTACTTAGAAGGCAGGTCATCATCAAGGCCAGTGGTGTAAAGGAAATGTCCACGTGAGACGTCTTCTGTAATTAGGACTACAGTAGCAAATTAGTAGACTACTAGATTAGCAGTGTTCGTACGTCACACAGGTGAGTTAACCTCAAGTCTTACATGTGTCAAGTCTACATACCACAAGGGAATTCCCCCATACACAACTGGCCCCCCCTTAATGAATAAAATAGATAAAAATAACGGGCCTACAAAATAAAATAATACCCTGCTAAATAAAATATAAGTATTTTACGCTTTAATAAAATCCTAATCACTTCTGCACAATAATTGAAAAGATGAGGTATGATTTAAAAAATATTTCGCCACAAGATAAATAACATAAAAAAAAAACAAGAAGAAATATTAAGTATATATTTTTAAAAGATATATCGTCTTAGGACTCGATCAATACTCTGGTCAAAGAAAACCAAAACAAATTACCCAGCTAGCATTGGAAATAGAATACTTAAGTACCCTTTTAAAAGAAAGTTAATTGATTCATTTGAAGGAAAATTAAAAGAGGCAAAACAAAACCATCCTTTTTATAATTGAACATTTTTTACCTAAGAGAATCTTATAATCATCCTTATTTAATTTCTTGAATAAGAAATAATTTGGGTATACCTGCTATGCAGTAATGCCTACATAGAAGGAACCATGAAAAGATATTTTTTTCAAAAATTCCTAAATAGATATATAGCTTTGAACGAACGAATATTTTAGCTACTTCTTCATAGGATCGGTGAAGATTTGTTTGTTTTGAAGTAGCGTATTGGTAACAAATTATACATGTCTGCAAGTTATAACTTATATACTCTTGTATGTATATATATGTTATATATAATTATAGCAAATTATATATACTTGAACTATTTTTGTGCAAGGGAACAGAATAAAAATCTAACTGTCCCAGCCAGGAAACGAACCTGGATATCCAGCTTTCCGGGCAGGTGCGTTACCATTTACGCTAGCGAGACAAGCCTCATAAGTTATTAAATTCCCCGCACTAGTATGACGAGTCTAACCTCCGAGGCAGAGGAATATATCGTTTCATGCTCGAAGGAGCTGACATTGTCAAGATCCTTAAATAACTCTCGTTATTTTCTTTTTAATTATAATTTTATAAATATTAATTTTATTGCGTGATTTTATCCCACGTAAATTTTAACAATTTTAGTGCAAGGGAACAGAATCTAACTGTCCTGGCTGGGACAATAATACTTTTTTATTCTGTTACCTTGCACTAAAATTGTTAAAATTTACGAGGGACAAAATACCACAATAAAATTAAAATTAATAAGTATNGATTTCTTTAAGAGAAATCTGCTACACTGTAAAACTTCTCAAATTTGATGAAGCTTCTCTCTCATCATTTGATTTCAGATGTTATTTTAAGTATTCATTGATTTGCTTAGCTCTTCAATATAAAATCAAATTGAACTCATAATTTCTAAAAAATAACATGATCATAAAAAGTTTCACTGTTTTACGATTTTCAAACGCAACTGGCATAAGTTTTATTTAAAAAAGCAACAACTTAAATAATGCTTTGATCACAACAGCTTTGAGCTCGAGCAATGTTCCATCCGTTTAGCAGCTAAAATGTTATCTCATAGATCTCATCTTCCATTCTAATTTAATACATACGCTTCATATTTATTTTAAAATGAAAGATAAAAAAGTTTAATCAATAACAAAAATCCACCAACCAGGATCTGCGTAATCTAAATAGATTTCCCACGTTCATCAAGCTTAAAAGGCAAGACCACTAAAACTGGCTCTAAACTGGCCGGGATGGAAGAATAGGGAAAGTACTCAACCATTGTAGATGTAATCGTAAATATCTTCCTTCATAAAAGTTTTTGGTAACAGTATTAAAAAAACAACGTAAAATGAAAAAAATTAGATTTTACTCATATTAGGTTCAAACATCTTCCTAACTCAAATAAAAACGAAAATGTCGATGTTCTAAATTTTCATCTATTTCCAAAACTAACCGTTCTCCTCATCTGATTCCTACTAAATTAAAATAAATTCAAATGATTAAATGCAAGGGAATATAATAAAAAATCTAACTGTCCTAGCCAGAGCTCGAACCTGGATCTCCTGCTATACGGGAAATTGCGTTATCCACTTCGATACAGGTTCTATTAATAATAATTATTATTATACATACAAGTATACATACAAAATTATATA
>KZ807309.1:84153-105933 GCA_000696205.2 Oncopeltus fasciatus | reverse complement strand
TCAGGATGGGTAATACTGGATAGAGTTTGGGCTAAAGGATTGGGATGCATGGAAAGGCCAGAGTGGAATTTATTAAAACGGGTTGTAATGATGTCTTTAACTAAAGGGATTTTGAGGTCATTGTGGAGTAAGGAGTTTGCGACGTAATAGGGTGCATCAAGTATGATTCTTAGGATTTTGGATTGAAAGGACTGTATTCTTTGGATGTTAGAGGGTTTAGCAGTTCCCCACAGTTCGACTCCATACGTCCAGATAGGTCTCAGTAACGTCTTATAAATGTTAAGTTTGTTGGTCACAGTTAAGGTTGACTTGCGGCTTATCAATCAGATAGGCTTATGAAGGGGTGGGTTAACCACAAATAGCCAACTATTCTTATCGTCCATGGCTCCTCTGACAAGCTTTTATTTCTTTATAAAACTTGCCCAGGTCGGGATTTGAACCCTCAGCAACAGGGCTGAGAGACCCAAAAAACATTCTCGTTCACCCGGGCACCCCCAAACTATTAAACGAATTTCGTTTTAACAGAAATCGGATGAGTGAGAAGAATGGGCTTAAAAGAATATCAATTTGTAAATTTTTTAAATTATAATAGTTTTATTACAAAAAGTTACGAATATAACAAATGGAAAACCTATTTTTTCCAACGTTCATGTTTCATAAGGTTCTTAAAGAAAGACAAATATTAACTACAATGATAAATAGTACCTAGGAACTTAGAGCTTAACAAAGACTCTATAGAGTCAGACTAATGGATTTTAGCTTTTATTTCCATTCCTTTCTCCGGCTTGATTCGTCAATTGCTCCCATCTAAGACGGTAACGGAACTGTCTTGCTTATCACCGAATAAGAACCTGAAGCACGAGAGATAAGGAATATCCAATCCCGAGAGAAGTGACTCGAAGAAAATGTCCTTACAACATGAGAGTAGCGAGAGTCATAACATACGCGGGCAGGGTACCGCAGCTGACAGAATGTCGATATCGACGTTGCGAGTGTAATTATAAAAAGCACAAGACTAAATTGAAATATCGGCAGCAAGATAAAGTCACAGCGTGGAGATTTGTAATCTAAACATATGTAAACAACTATGTCCATAAAACATGGAAATCTGCTTCGTATATCCAGCTCTTGCCTGAGTTAGTTTCTGACCACGAGACTCTTAATTATCAATTACTAAGAGTAACTTTTTAAAGCTTAATTAAATCAGAATTAATGCCTTTACTTTTCTTCAATATTTTCATAGTTAAAGTACTTATATTGACACTAACGAGATAACTGTCACTTTAGTCATCAGTGGGTAACCACCTAATCATTTTTATAGATGTTTTGAGGAAATGATATGGAAGACTCTCCAATGTCGAAGGCGCGCTCACAGCTCGAGTGACAGCCTACTTTTTTATTTCTTAAATGTATTCATAGAGAGAATTTAAGCAAATTATTCTCTCTATCTAAACATGCTTTCATTGCCAAAGTTAGCACCTATCATTTACCTACAATTTACGTGCGCAATGTGACCAATGAACTGAAGATAAATTGCAAAATCTAGTGGGTGCAGAAAAAATATAAAACAATAGAACGAATACTTACATATTCGTACATAGACTTAAGTAATATGATTAATATGTGAATATCTGATTGATTGTAATTAGCTATGGAATAATAATAATAAAATATATTAAAAGAGCACGAAGCAGCCTAAAAATAAGAATAATCATTGTAAAATAATCCTTTCACTGACAAAATACAGAAAAGAATATTTCAAAAATAACACAGGATTATTTTTAAAATAGGAACCATTCAATATTTTCTCATTTGATCTTTTCAAACACCGGAATATTCTGAGAATACCTGACTTAAAATAAAGGAATTTTTTTGTTAGAAGGGGGGAGGGGGGGCTTGCATAATTCCCTCCAGCTTGTTTCCCTAATCAAAAGAAAATACTAATGAGTCAGAAAAAAGTAAATAGCAGTTTAAAAATGCCTGATTGCTTTCATAGAACTTTTTTTTGACCAAATCAAACACAGAAAATACTAAAATAAAGTCTGTATGCCAGTAGAACATATAAATGGGATCATATTTTATTTTATTTAAAAAATTTCATTTTACAGGGTTTAACGTCTGCTAAAAAAAAAGAAAGTAAAAATTGAAATGAAAAAACCAGGTCTTAGGGGAAAACAGCTAAATATCCTCTATGATTTTATTGGTCCTTGTAAGGAATAACAACCTCATAAATTACTAAATCCAATCATATTTCAAATCCATGACATTTACGCCCTCGGAATACTGCCGTAATAGAGATTATGAGAACTATAAAAACTGAGAAATTAAATAAATAAAAAAACTTCAAACAGACACACAAAACATAGAACAATTTACGAGCGAACAACTTCCATGCCAAAAAGAAGACTTCATGCTCTATAATATTGTATTATGTCGACATGATATTTTGTGCTATACACAATTATGGAAAGGGAAAGAGCTTAATTTAAAAGCAGTTTAATTGTGCCCTATTTGTCTATTAGTTAAGAATTTACACACGTGATCAACAAGCCAAAATTGATATAGAATTCGAACTGTTAAGAGTGGTTACTTCTGAAAACTTTACTCAAACGTTGGACCTAATATTATTTTATATCGAACATATTTCACCATTCTAATAATAATTAGATTACTTATCTAATATTATTGTGATTTATTACTAGTCAGGAGCAGGCTGTCCATTTTAATCATTAATCCTTTCTTTGGCCCTTCGGTCCTCTCTGATTCGCTACTAGTTCGGCGTAGTGATTAAGGCAACATACGAGAGTTATCACATCTTTGGGGGGAAATTCTTAGACAGGTCAGAGATGAGAAATTCTTGAGATCTTCATCATGATGGGGGATGTTGTCTCTGGCTCATAGGTAGTTCAACATGACAAGAAACGAATACAAAAAAGCGACATGGCAGGAAAAGTTATATCTCCGTTCTCTATGTTTAGAAAGTCTCGTTAGTGCAATTACTTTTCATATTTTTGTTTACAAATGTTTCTGGTTGAGAAAAAAAAAAGTCCTTCGTTGGCGTAACAATTCACAGCTGAATTAAGGCCTCCGCTATTGATTTTCTTCAGTCGCCCCTACTCAATGCGGTCACCCTCCAGTTCCGCACACATGGCAAAGCCATCCAGCCACGAGACAAGTAACACACTGCCGAAGCTTTAAGTAGAAATTGCTTAGGAATTTCCGTATCATCCATACATGGAGAACAGCCCATTGACAAGGAGAATCTCAGTTTGTATAATCATTATTAGGGAATTTAGAAGAACGAAGAATACACTTTTGTTGCCCTCAAGAATTAACTATCGTAGGATGCCAAAAAGTGTTACATATATATATATATATATATGGCTTAGGCTTCTCCAAAGCACATTTCTTGCTGCCTAGAAAGTCATATGAAACAAGAATATTAAGTTAATAGTTCGTTTGGCAATAACATTCATTGGATCAAGAATTTAAATAAAAACCGATTGCTTTAACGTATATATAAAAAAAATTAATATTTTACTAGTAGAAATACCTCCACACTAGAGACATAAAAAGAGCAGGAGTGAGAGGTGTAAGAGAAAAGAGATTGGAAACTCAACTGTATACTCCTTGAAGGAGACCCGCATTACAATACTGTCATGCAGGAGTTGATGTGAAGCTCTGAGATATAGAGGACGGAAGAGAGTACAAAAAATAAAATTAACTGATAAGTTACGGTGAGAATAATCAGTAGGCAGAGTCTCCAGCTCAAAGGCTCTATCATAATGTTCATAGTCTTTTTAAAAAGGGAGGAAGCAGTCAACTAGTTTTAAAAAATCCATACCAAGACCCCTGAAAGAGTCTAAAATAACCTTGCGAACTACTCAGCCAAATGAAAGATATTATTTATAAATAAATATTAACTATGATACAGTAAAATAATTCTATTGTTGTAAAATGCCGTTTGCAAAATATTTACATTTAAAATAGGTGAGTTTTTTTTNTGACGTTAAACATGACTTTATAGCCAAAACTGGAGTAATAAAGAAATTTTTGTAGCACGCTCGGTTTTTCATTTACTGAGCGGCATAATATGGATGAATATGATACTTAAATTACGATGTCTCTGCATTTGCTCAGTAAAAATAATATATATTCTTTATTACTATTTGAGCAAGAGTCGTAACTAAGGTTTAAAAATGCAATATAACAAGGTTGTAACCTTTCTTTACCACAACTGTCTTTACGTGTTGAGGCTGCAATTTCTTTTGACTTTGGTGAACTACCAAGTTCTAAACAAAAGTATGTTGTAAGAACAGTCTAAATATTCAAAGGGGAGAAAGATTCAATAACAAAATATCCAGTCCCAGAGCCCAACCTCCCCACTGCACGCAAGGGGCATGCTGGAATAACCAAATTATCAGGAGTGGACTCTGGCAGGAACAAAAAGTATGTATGTGATCCGTGCTGAGCGGGACGTCCGTCATAGGGGACCCATATGTCCTGAGTTGCGAACTTGTTAGGGAAAAGCATTTCCCTTTGGGAGTTTAATTTGACTCTGAATTGGTTGTGGGGCTTTTCAACTAACTCACTCAGTCCGCCCCTGGCTCGTGCACTCCTCCTTATCAAAGAGAGTTACTCTTTCGAATCTACTTTCACTAATTGCAAGGAATCACAATGGACAATGTAATACTGGGGTCTCTTTGGATTGTTCCATGTGCTTCTGTACATGCACCTAACAAAGTACTTTCAGATAAAGAAGAGCGATAGACATTCAAGCAGGAGCAGAATAGAATAAGAAGATTTCCTACTATTTATTAATGATGCAAATTGATAAAAGTAAACGACTAATTTCATCTTATACACCAGAGATAGCAATGAGGGTAAAATGTGAGATCGTTAGGGCTGGTATCAGACTGTTCAGAAAAGGGCATTAGAGTCAGTGCTTAACGGTCACAGTTACATAATATTTAAGGCTTAACATTCGGAAAATAAAATCATTCAACAGAACAATAAACAATAGAGAGTCTAATACCGAATGTGATTTATGTATTTTAACACTTAAATATCTTCAAGTGTGTACAGAAAAGTATATAAATACATACATACATACATACACACACACACACACACACGCACCCACGCACTCACGCGCACACACACACACACACACACACACACACACACACACACACACACACACACACACACACACACACACACACACACACACACACACACACACACACACACACACACACACACACACACACACACACACACACACACACACACACACACACACACACACACACACACACACACACACACACACACACACACACACACACACACACACACACACACACACACACACACACACACACACACACACACACACACACACACACACACACACACACACACACACACACACACACACACACACACACACACACACACACACACACACACACACACACACACACACACACACACACACACACACACACACACACACACACACACACACACACACACACACACACACACACACACACACACACACACACACACACACACACACACACACACACACACACACACACACACACACACACACACACACACACACACACACACACACACACACACACACACACACACACACACACACACACACACACACACACACACACACACACACACACACACACACACACACACACACACACACACACACACACACACACACACACACACACACACACACACACACACACACACACACACACACACACACACACACACACACACACACACACACACACACACACACACACACACACACACACACACACACACACACACACACACACACACACACACACACACACACACACACACACACACACACACACACACACACACACACACACACACACACACACACACACACACACACACACACACACACACACACAGACACACACCTATATAATTTCAAATGAAACGTTTTTTAGCTTCCCTTCTGCAGAAATTTTTAATTTAAATCGTGTGACTGTGAAGATGTAAAACCCTTTTTATAAAAAGTAAAACAAATAGTAGATAATTATTTGTATATGAAGATAGTATCAATTTTACGTTACCCTGAATGAAATTTATATAACATAAAAAATTCTAAATCAAATTTCATGTAATTTTTAAGTTGTAAGCAGATCCGAACAAATGTTTGATGGTTTGATCGTAATGTTCATCCAGACACTCCCATCCAGATTGATGGGGAGTTCTCATGATCTACTGTGCACACCATTTGACAGATCAAAATAATTCAATGTTTACAATTCAACAATCAAATCTTGGTATAAAAATTCCAAAGTTAGTTATTTAGGAATAAAATATTAATTATTTGTTACAAGTTCAAATTTCATAATTAATTATAATGAGTATATAACAGGACATTCTTTAAAGAAAAAATAAAAATAAAAGTAATTTAACAGAAATTATTGTAGTATCCTACAAGAAACAGTATAAAGGAAACTGAAATATTGATTTTTTTTTTTTTTTTTTTTGTCCAGTTATTAGGAATATTTTAGATGAACGAAAAAGTATAAAAATAAATTTGCCTTAACGACAATTATTTAAATTAAAATAATGCAGGGAGAGGCGTGCTACAGAGGAAGGAACGAATTTTTGAAGATTTTCCGAACGAAATCAAGTTATTCACATAGGTACAAAAATAAAAGAAGCTAAAAATGATTTGCACTAATTCTAAGAAGTTTTTCAGCTTTAAATAATACCTTTTCGCTGAGGTTATGTTATTAAAGAATCAATAAGTTAAACAAATGACAGTGTCACAAGCATCACAGCCAGCACGATTTCTTACCAGATCAATATCTATGACGCCATAGGCTCAACGGCACACCATAATTTCCTACCTAATTTATTCATTCGAGTCTTTACCTTCACTAACCTTAAAGTGGACCCTATAACAAAACATTTTTCATCCGAGGATGAGTCATATTTTTAGTCTCAAAAGGAATTACATTTTTAAAAAATATTCAAACGAAACTGTTAAAGAAGAAAAAAAAACTTGCTAAACTCGAAGATTCTAATCCCAGGTTCGTTTGGTAACGCCTTCACAGATGCTAGTGCTGCAGCTGAACTGTACGCAAAAAAGTCTATAATTAGGGTTTTTATACATTATTAATATTATCTAGAGGACTCTATTGTGGAGGAAATAGACGTAATTCGGTCAAAGAGGTTTGACTGACCGAATCCTTCCTGTTCATGGTTCCCCATGTGATGCACCAGAGTCACAGAGGATCTCAGATGCGGGATCATTCCGCAGAAGGCAACCTAAATTGAGAGGGCTGTATTTTCAGGAAGCCTACGCACACCATTCACAGTCATTCAGGAACCAGGGCCCGCCCAAACACGCCCCTGGACAGGAAATACGCTCTCCAGCTCTTTCATTAAAATGGCATCAAGGGAGCCGTTATTAACTAGCTCAGGACCATCGCCACACTCCTGTAATTAAGGAGAGTGATTCTCATTCAAATCCCAACCTAAAAACTTATTTGTACATTAAACCAAGTTAAATGATGAAGGGCAAAGGTAGATAGGTTAGTGTACATTATGTTCTGAATGATTTTCGAAATTAGAGAAGGGCCTAATTATTTTAGAAGAAAACCAAGCGATCCTTTGCTCCCCAAGGCGCCCCGGCAAAAACCTTAATGATTCTTTTTCAAATTCCAATCCAGAAACTTTCGTGGACACTAAATTAAGCTTAAGAGCGTAGTACAATGTTCACCAGTTAAATAGTATAGTGTGAATTATTTTCAAAAACTAATCCGAAAAATGGGTTTTCATAAAAATAGAATATGTAAAAATAAATTCGTTTGTGACGTATATAAATTTAAGTAGTATAAATTATTTTGGGTAGTGATTGTCAGCTTATTCATTCTAAAACATGCACAAATAAATAGCTTTTCATTCGTGAAAAATGTAACATGGTTTTATCAGAGGATAACCATATAAAATCCAGAAATACATGACACCATGAGATACTAAGCAATTTGTAATTATCATCCAAGCTAAATTCAATAGCATAAAAACAGAAGATTTTTGGACATAGAAAAGGAAAAATCTAGGTTTGTACATCACATATAACACACACAAACACACAAAGTAAAAAAAAAAAAAAAACTATTAAAAAAACACTTTTGAAGTAGAAATTTCTTTTCAATGACAAGTAAATTCAAGTGAAGATCAATTTGCATAAAAATATCTCCCAAAAAGAAAAGTTGTTGAAAATTAAATTAACCAAAAGTAAACTTAATTTTCTTTAAGATAACTTAAAAATTTTAACTCAATACTTTATTTTAAAAAAAAAAACAAGCGAAAAAGTTGTTTTCTTCTTTAATTAACTGGGAGATAATTCAAATTCAGTTTCCGAGAGAGAAACTTCCTTCGGGAGAGGAAATTTATTAGCTTTCAAAGAGACTTCTTGTAATGCACTCTAGTTAACAGTTAAACCTCTCAAGCCTCAAAAGTTTATACTAGCGTAGACTCAATTTATTTATCCTCGAGTTAACACTTGTTAATGTACTAAATGTAAGGAGAGGTATATGTTTTCCGTTTCCCCCACTTACTACTTACATATTACTCAGAGAATGCTCAGTTCCCGTGTGTATTCACTAATAGTCTTATACTCTTCTCCAGCTAATATATGGTCGCCTAGGCTCTGATATCCTGGTAAAGTCATCGACTTGGATATTTTTTAGGAAAGAGTTTTTTATTTATTTTATAATAAAAAAAAAAGAATGAAAAATCGATAAAAGAAGACAGAAATTAAATTGACAATAAATAAATAATTTGACATCTATAAGAACTTGTAGGTAAATAGTTTAAAAGCGAACGTTTGAAATTTTTGTAGTTTGAGGTTATTTTGCGATGAGTTGGGGTTCGGTCAAGGTAGATTCAAAAAACACAAATTTAAAAAATGACTACTAGTCATTCTAGTCATTGGAAATGTGAACTTAGGGACAGGACGTCCTCTCTCATCTTCATGATAGCCCTGAAGATGGCTTACAATGTAAGCCGAAACGTTGGCAGATAATCCTTTATTAAAAAATACATTTTTTAAATTTGTGTTTTTTGGATCTACCTTGACCGAACCCCAACTAAAATCATCTTAGAATAATATCTACGGTCAACAAACTCTCCTTTTGTTATTTTGTTTCTCTCAGTAGCAGAAGAACCGCTTTGAAATTGAAATGCAACTTTGGCAGGTATCAATAAAACTGAAATAAAAAAAAATTCTATAGATTTAACTAATTGAAGTTATTAAAAATATTTTAAAAAATCTCTTAAACCATAGGCTATCATAACAGAGACAATTAAATTTCTAATAATATTTCTGCCAGTCTAAATAATTGATAAGGACTCGGGGAGAGAGAGTATTGAACTCTTTTCCACAAGATGACTATTTTTGTTCCAATCTACACAGAGTACTCTGATTCACGTTTTGGCTTTACTTTCATTCCGCTAACATTGTCACATTAAATCACACATATTGAATGGCAGTAGGCCTAAGGGGGAGCCAAGTCTGATCTGCAAACACTTAATATTAATAAATCACCATACTCGTTAAAACAATTGTTTCAGTAGATAATAAATCTTACTATTGTCCAAAAATATTAAAATTGACTAAATAGAAAGGAAAAAAATCATTTTAAAAAATAATGAACTCATGAATATTACTTTAGTTCAAGTTAAAACACTATTCGTCACCACCCAAATAGACTCTGATTCAGTGGTTATTATTATTTTATTATCCTGCTATATCTCCGAAAAAAATTACCTTTTCCAAAATAAACAAAAAACGAATCAGGAAAGACATTTATACGGTGTGTCAAATATAAAAACTGAATCCTGCAAATGGGTACTAAAAATTTTGGGTGGGCCTAA
Organism: Oncopeltus fasciatus; assembly: GCA_000696205.2. Taxonomy (NCBI): domain Eukaryota; kingdom Metazoa; phylum Arthropoda; class Insecta; order Hemiptera; family Lygaeidae; genus Oncopeltus; species Oncopeltus fasciatus. The sequence goes on along the minus strand of KZ807309.1, from coordinate 95,961 downwards.
ATGGCTATTTTTCAGAAATAATGAATTTAGTAGACAAGGCTGAATGACACTACTTGGCTTGAAGTCATGTGTTCGAGCACCTGAGGGTTTCTCTTTAAACTTCTTTGGTTTTTATGTGACAATGACTTTTTCGACAACAATAAAACTTTGTGGAAAAATTACAAATTTCAAAGAGTACCAAATAAATTAAAATTATTAAAAGGTAAAACATAGAAGTATGAATATGCAAGTTATACGTAATGGTTAGACGTGGTGTAGAAAACATATGGGACACTGGATGCTAATATCTGTAAGTAAATTTAAAATCAATAGGTTAACATATATTTCATATTAACCGAACAGCAATACTATAAAATATTAAAAAAATTTTGTAGGTCTCAAGAACAATGAGTAGCAACTAAATGTTGGGTTAAAACTGTTAATCAACCGCCACAATTTTATTTTCTATGTAAACAAATCAAATTTGAATATAATAGTTGTTTCACTCAACTTGATAATGACATTTGCCAAAAGTTTAATAAAACACTTTGAAATAAATTGATTGGGAGATAACCTCGTTTGTTTTCCTGTATACCTTATTTACATTTTGTGCGAAATTAAAGAAAGTGGACGGAAAAACTTGTTATCCGCCTTCTCAAATAGATTAAATTTTAAATAGAACCGGAAAAGAGTTTTCAAAACTGTTAGTTATTTTACATTTAAAATGGTACTTAAATATGATAAGTAAAGTAATTTTTTTTCATTGAAATATCTCCAATATCACCTATTTGAGAGAATTTAATTTTAGCAGATTATTCGCTTATAAGACGGTATACATTTCTTTAATATATATATAGAAAATTTTTTACCGATATAAGTAAAACATTTTATTTTCAAATTTAATAAGTTCATCATTCATCCGTTTCATTTTTATTTAAACCAAAAGTAGCTTCTTTAGAAGGCCGAATTCTTCCATTTTTTTCCTTGAAAAAGTGTAGGACTTCAAAAGGCATAAATTTGATAATATTGTGGAATCTGATTGAACATTTATAAAACAAACGAGAGAATGTTTTATTTAAATCAATACATCTCTACCTAAAGTTAAATGTAGAGACAATAAAACCTTTAATGGCGGAATACAGTGGTTGAAACAGAAATTTCTTTTTTTGCTGGGTTAGCCTCCCTTGCAACCACTAAGGGTCATTGGAGGGAGGGGCTATCTACAGGTTGCCACCCCATTCTAAACACCCATGGGGTCAGGACAAGCTTCTATATTATAAATAAAAGATTGACCTGGGCGGGATTTGAACCCGCGGCGTCAGGATTGCGAGACCCGTACGGATCCCCAGAGCTAGCCTGGCGCCCCCGAAACAGAAATTAAACTGGGAATACAAAAGAATCCTTTGATATCTATACCAGAAATGCAAGAGAACCGGGTTCCAGTCCCGGCAGAGTTAGTAATTTTTTTTTTTTCTGTTCCCTTATATTTCTTGTATAAAGTTTAACGTGGGGTTAAATAGCACAACGAAAACCATTATTTAACAAAGAAATTTAGGAAAAAACGAGAGTCCAATAAATAGCTGACAACGTTAGCTCCTTCGAGTAGAAGACGATATTTTCGTCTTACTTGGGGGTTTAGACTCGGAGTAAAGTGCGGCGAGCTATAGAGATTGTCTAGCATGCCTCGGTGGTGCAGTGGTCAGCATACTTGCCCGGAAAGCAAGAGACCCAGATTCGTGTCCCGGCTGAGGTAGTTAGATTTTTTTCTGGGTCCCTTTCATTTCCTGTATAAAATTTAACGTGGGGTTAAATTGCAAAACTAAAACATTATTTTAAAAATCTTTTAAATCTGTGTTTAATGTATTGTCTTTCAGTAGTCATCAGAAAATCTAGGGCAGATTTATTTATTTCTGATTTTTTGATTATTTTCTCTCTCTCTCTCTCCCTCTCTCTCTCTCTCTCTATCTATCTATCTCTCTCTCTCTCTCTCTCTCTATCTATCTATCTATCTCTCTCACTCTCTCTCTCTCCTCTCTCTCTCTCTTTCTCTCTGTGTATGTATGTATGTGTTTATGTGTGGGCGCGCACATTTCAAGGCTTTAATCATGAATAATTCACAAGGGTTCAGTTGGAATGGTGAGAATATGTAGGGTAACACTATGAGGACACATAGGGTAGTTGCAGAACACTATAAGAGCCACACCCAGTTGAATGTCGTTGGAACGAGGCCAAAGGGGCGACACAAATGCCAGGTTTTGATGGAGTGTACCCAGGCATGCAAGCAGCTAAACTAAATCAAATTAATCCTAAACAGATAAGTGTTGAGCTATAGAATTAGCAAGTCCTATGTTCACCGGAGCTCGTAATGGTAAGCAGTAAATCAGTTGATTCTGGAATTTGGTAAACAGTTAAGTAATGGAGGACTGGTGGGTTTTGCAGTGGTATAATGGTTATGGAGCTGGATTCCTGGGGAATTGTCCTGGTTCAATGCTGACCATTACCTTGTTTTAATTTCCGTACATGCTTTTAATTGCTGCAAGGAGCACCTAGCCCTAAGAAAGAGATTTAGGTGGCCAAAACAGTGTGCTGACCACAACTAATCTAGTGTGCGGTAAACAGCGAATAGTAGCGTATATATTGTAGCATAACATACACGTTGGTAACGTAGGATATCTTCATTTGAAGTCGGAAAAAAATAGGATGACCGTGGAATGTGTTCAAACAAATAAAGTGTCAAAATTGAGTGCTAATTATAGTGTTAATTATCAAATTAATTTGACAAAGGAATGTTTGAATGATTAAATATTTAGTCTTCTGATTCAAAAATAAAATAAAGAAATCAACTTTAGTTCACATTGACTTTCACAGTCACCAGAAATACTCATATAAATTAGGGCGTAATAATCTAAGGGTTGATCGCCCCTAAACCCGATCCTACCTACTCAAGCAATAGTTATACTGAAGGGCGTAATAATCTAAGGGTTGATCGCCCCTAAACCCGATCCTACCTACCTACCTACCTACCTATTCATAAATTATTCTTCCCGACTTGACCATGTAGAAAACTTTTATTTTTGTATTTTGCCGAGCTTTCCCACATCCTGTGAAAGCTTCTTCAGGGCTGAATGACTCATTCTCAACAGTGAAGAAGCTATTGCTTTCGTACTGAAAGCTTGGCAAAAACAACTTTTCGACATGTCAATATCTAAAGTATAATAGATAACTTTTATCGAAAGATCTGAAGCGAATTCAGTCAAAACTTTTTATTTTCAGTCAAAACTTATTTTGTTAATAAGATTCCACTAATTCTGTGGAAGTTCTAATGAAGGGTAGAGTTGGATACATAATATGGAGCGTTTGCAATTATTTTTAGGACTATGGATTGAAAGGATTGTATTCGTTTTACTTTGGAATGTTTACCGATGCCCGTAAACATTCCAACATATAGCGAATACAATCCTTTCAAACCAAGGTCCTAAGAATAATTGCAAACGCTCCAATTAACCTATGTATCCAACTCTACCCTTCATCACAACTTTGATATTGCTTGCGTTCAAGACTTCCTCCGACCTATTCGTTCAACCTATATCAACCCGCTTCACTCTTTTCCAAAGCAAGCTTCAATTTCACCTTTATCCCGTCGTATTAGACACTAATGTCGTAGGACTCCAATCCTTACAACCCTCCCCGAAGACTTAAACGAAGATGGCCTCGCGATGGCTCTTCTCCCTGCAATGTGACATTTAATTGACTTTATTCATAATTTTTTGTTATTTTTTTCTTGTTTATATGTATATTTTAGTAAGCTATCAAATTACGAGACTTTATAAACAGAATGTAACAAATAATGATTTTTATATACATAAAAAAAAAATTTCTGGGACTTTTTTCAACAATGATTTTAAATGGTACATTATATGCATTATAAAAAAATTTAAAGAAAGCAAAAAAAAAATTTAAACATTGCTTTGAAGGAATGGTAGCTCAACCTTAACCTCTACTAAACCCTAACCACATGCGGAAGAAAGATTGCTTTTGAGACACAGATACATAAACTCCTTGTAAATGCAATAAATTACTTCAAAGAGTTGGCCATACAAGTATTGCAGCAACAGAGCGACCTACGTCTACTGAGAATGGATGACACAGTAGTTCCTTATCTGGAGATGTCGGAGGTATAGGACTGTCAGGGTAGTGGACCAGAAGAACCAGAGAATGGAGCAACAGTATGATTGTATTCCTCACTAATACAACTGCCCATAAAAATAAAAAACTAAATAACGGGGCATAATAAATTAGCAGGTGACACTCAAAAGGAAATCGAAATATATACAGTGTGGTAGATGTATGACAAAATATAATATTGCATTATTAAAAATACTGAGAGATGGGCGTAATGAGAAACATATTTTTTTACCATAGCCCTAAACTAGCTAACAGATGTGCTTCAAATGAACTGACAAAATCAATTCGTATTTATCTTGATCTCGATCTAATTAGTCTCTCAATATTCCTCAAATAGCTTAGAGATGAGCCTCAAATAGACTGACAGGACCTTATTCCGATGTAGTTAGCTTTTAATATTCTCAAACAAGCAGATATATGACCTTCAAATGTACTAACAAAACCTCAATATTAACCCAGGTCACTTATTGAGATCAGTCTCGGATTGGTCCCTTAATCCTCAAACTAACTGACTGACTTCTTTATTAACCATATCTCAATCTCTCTGGTCTGCCAATGCCCTTAAACTAGTTGACTGATAAACTTCATTAATAACGTAATTTCGATCCCATTGGTTTTCCATTATCCTTAAAATAGCTGATTGATAAACTTCATTATTAACCATATCTCAATCGCTCTAGTCAGTCAATGCCCTTAAACTAGCTGATTGATAAACTTCATTAATATCCTAATCTTGATCCCACTTGTCCTCCAATATCCTAAAAATAGCTGTTTAATAAACTTCAATATTAACCATATCTCAATCTCTCTAGTCTGTTATTAAACTAGCTGATTGATAAACTTCATTAACAACCTAATCTCGACTCCATTGGTCTTTCAATAACCTTTAAATAGCTGATTGATAAATTTCATTCTTAACCATATCTCAATCTCTCTAGTCTGTCATTGCCTTTAAACTAGCTGATTGATAAACTTCATTAATAACCTTATCTCGATCCCATTGGTCTCTCAATAACCTTAAAATAGCTGATTGATAAACTTCATTATGAACCATATCTCAATCTCACTGGTCTTTCAATATCTTATACTATCATATTGATGAACATAAAATAAATTGACAAAAATACTTCAATATTAACGATGTTATTAGTATTTTAATATTACTTAATTAGCTGACAAATAACTATAAAAAGTTGACTGAATAAAATATTTCATTATTAAACTGATCTCGGCGTCATTAGTCTTAGAAGATTCTTGAACAGAGGTGATGGAATTATTCTACATTTCGATTTAATGGATGTGTTTTAAATGTATTTCTATGCTGTGCGTGCTAAGTATTTACATGTGTGTAGTCGGCAAACCGTGAACAACTGTCATGCTCAATCAATATTCGACCACCCTTTACTAAGTCGTTTGAGATGATATTATATGTCCTGAGCTCTGGTTTCGCCTGTCAAAGCACTAAGACTTTTGCAGTCGACAGCTTACAAGTACAATCTGAAAAGTTTAGTTCTTTTGATTTGTTTTAACTTCTAAGGCAAACTTGGTTTCTCCCGGCTTCAAGCAAGAAATCAGACCTCCAGGAGTTTGGGTAAAGCCTGACAACAGCGATTATAAAAATGAATATAAAAAAATTATAGCCATGACAAGATTCTTTAAGAATTTACAATATGAAATTTTTGGATTGATAACTTTGCGGTGGAAAAATCAAAGCATTCGAACTTTTTTTACAGCAAGTTCATTCATGCTATTTAGTTTTCGTCCGTTCATTACAAAACAAGGAAGGACCTGATTTCCTTCGTGCATGACATATTTCTGTAAATGTTTTAATAGATATGGTCATGTACGACAGTTCAGAGGCTTTTAGGAGAGCATCTAAACCAAAATCGTCAGCATCTACAAGTGTAGTAAGCGTAACATATTTTGCACAGGGTGTCCATTTTTCTGCATTGACGTTAGTAACCGCTAACATTTAAATATGAAACGTTTCGTCGCGATCCGTTCAGCTGCTCAATCGATTCTGATTGATTTTTCACACACACAAGCATGCACATACACAAACATTTATTTCTTTATACATAAATAAATAAATAGGAATGTGTTCAAACANTACTCTTCCAGATGCTTCTTCTGTGAGCAGTAGTCGATGCAAAGGAAAAATTATATATATATATATATAATGGAGACCCAAATCATAAATAATATTGGCAACTCCAAAGATAATTACTCATCAAGAATAGCAATAGCTTCTCAAATCTATGTGTGCTTAAGCAAATGTTCGATACCGTTAAATAATATACATAGTTGTAGCTCTTGAAAAGCTTCGACACGTGTTTCACTAAGTTTGAATAGAGGCGATGAAAAAGGGGGTTATTTCCCCGAAGGTAACCATCACGGTGGGAAGTGGGAACTTTGACGTGAAGTTAGAAATTCTAGAGGGAGGCTTGGAAAACGTGATATACCCCTACGCAAGGAACTTAACTGTAGATCCACGCTAGTTTACAGCGTGCAGAGCCCAAGCAAGCGGGGAATGAATCTAAATTGAGTACACACGGCTCGCTCAGCAAATAAGCAATTCAAGTCAGTCCAAAACAGATTACCCAAGAGAATTTCTAATGCAGATGTAGCTAAGCCAAGAGATGTCAGAGTATAGACAAGGTTAACTGAAATATTTGTAATATATTAAAAATAAAGTATGAACTGTAGATGTTCTAAAAAAAAAAGCCGAAGAAGACAGAATTTTTACCAACAAGGGATATGTTGATAAAGAAAGACCTGCAGGAAGATCAGGCTTAAGGTATATAAGACTAAGTTAAGAGAGATATAAAGGGGCGCCAGGATAACTCAGGGGATCTGTTTGGGTCTCGCAATCCTAAAGCTGCGGGTTCAAATCCCACCCAGCTTTTATTTATAAATGAAAGCTTGCCCTGAGCCATGGGCCCTTAAAATTGGGTGACCCTAGTGGTTGAAAGGGAGGCTAACACACACTTTTTTTTTGTTTGTTTTTTAACTTTTGCTACTCACCCATCTAACAATTCATATTCATCCAGTTATATGGAATAATAATGTTAGAAAAGAAGAAAACAAAAAATATTATAAAGTATGAACAGTTGAAAACAAATACAAATTCGAATACAAACACAAATATTTTCAAATTATGGGGGGGGGGGGAAGAGACATATTTTACGGATAAGTTTATTTGCGACTCGCGAAATAATGAAAAAAGTGGTTTTCAGTACACGGTCCTGGCCGGGTGGCTTTCCTCATCCAATAGAGACTGATAGTTCCCTGGAGCACACAAGGAATTATCTGGGCTATTGGCACAGAAACAACCCCCCCCCCCCCCCCCAAAAAAAAAAATTACTGATCACAGAAAGTTTTGAACCTGAGAACTTAGGCTCTAGAGTCCATTACCATAACCACATGACCACCTTTTTACATTCCTTATTTTAGTTATTTGAACTCCTAAAAGTTGAAAAGATTTTTCAGTTTGGACTAACTATAAATCTATGAGCTATTAATGACCTTATAAATGGTTTGCAAAAAGAAGCTGAAATAATGAACTTAACTAGCTAAATCTCCCTTAATATAAGTTTTCTATTTGTAAAACTTCTATTGATCGAAAATGGTTGTTCAATATTTTTACCAATCAAATAATTTAATAATAATCGGGCCTTTTACAATTTTTCATAAATAATATAAAAGTACACATTAACGATTTTCCAATTTGGTCATCCCCTAAACCACCCCTTCTAATTCGGCAGACGTCAAACGTTAACGAACTCGTCCAATTGATTGCAGAAAAAAGGTCAAATACCCAATTGGGTTTCTTTACTTTATAAACTGCGGTCGTTGGAGCATGAACAGTCAAATATATGAACTTTTTTAACAGCCTATATTTTAAGCTTCGGGTCGATTGATAGTTGTAGAAAAATTGAAAATTCTATCATAGTAGGTAGCAATGTGAATAACTTTATTTCCTTTATGGACATCTGTTTAAAGGCGGATCAAGGACCTTACGATCGAGGACATTGCACGTTCCTTTGAAGGAGACGCGCTATGCAGTGTCGAGCTGGAACACGTCGGAGGAAACATCAGATGCCTATCAGATTTTGAGAGCATTTACATTTCTGTGGAGTTCAGATACGGCCCGATGAGGAAGAGGTTGTGTACGACAAGAATTTAACGAGGTCTAATTTACATTCTATGTGAAAAGTCTATATTGGAACTGAAAAATAATAGAATAAACAAGAGTTACATTCTATGACCATACAAGATTAAGTGTAAATAACTAACGCTTTACAAAATTGAGGAGGGCGTTCTACTCTTTTACTGACTAAAAATTGGTTATAACTGTTAAATATCGACATCATTTTTAGAGAGCCCTTGATCACTAGAATGTTAAAAAGCACCCTATGATTATGGTTTGGCTTAGTTATCTTTGTTTGTTAGACTATGTTGGATTGCTAGAAAGATCGGATTTCCGGAGAGATCGTTGTTTTCCCACTTTCCCTACTCCCATCTTTTGTTCATGAGGAGCCATTTTCCCCTTATCTTCACCTTAAGAGCCCCAGTCATTTTATCCCACTAAATATGAATTCATGGTTGTAAACTACCTGGCCCATGTTTCAGAGCTCACTAGTTTCGGAAGGAGAGTTCCGTGCTCTCGCATTTTATCTTCATACCAACAACCCATAGAGCATAGCGTTTTTTCTATTCCCTTTGCCTATGAATTCATGGTTGTTAACAACTTTGCCCATGATTCAGAGCTCACTAGTTTCGGAAGGAGAGTTCAGTGCTCCCCTTATTTCTTTTTTATCTAAATGGATGACCATAATTGCAGTAAACCCAACTTTTACTCGCACTTTTCCCCCACATCAACTTGTCTTAGAGAATTCATTGAGATTTTAGACCAACAGCCCCGAGACTAGGTAGTGTAATCGGCTAACGCGCTTGCCCGAATAGCAGGAGATCCAGGTACGAGCCCAGGCTGAGACAGATAGATTGTTTATGCTACTCCCTTGCATTTAGCGTTTAAAATTAATTATTTATTTTTAAAAAAATTTTAACATATCTGAAAATATAACATATCGTGTACTCATAATGCTCCAATCTTAACAATAATATTATTTAATTCCAAATTCAACACAAACTGTATTGCACGCTTTAAAGTAGGAACAGTCGAGATAAGCCAATAATTAATAGACAATATTGTATAGAATCTAATATCTATCCCTTTTTTTGTCTTGTTTATGATAAAGCAAATTTAGCGAATTTCCACCAATATATAAAGAAAACATTCAGTATCCACTAACTGCACTAGAATTCAATCTTTCCTGATGGAGTTCCTTTATAAGTATTCAATTAATGAAATTTATTTTCTTACAGTAAGTTAATTAATAATTATCTTTTTAAAAGCCCCATGGAGTTGATAAAGAGTTTTAATTAGCGGAGAGTGATAGGTAAAATCAATAGTACTTCTCAGCTCTCGTGAGGCAATGTAAACAACAAATTAAAATAGGAGAGCTTTCCAGTTATATTTTTACCTCAATTCACGCGAAAGAGAGTTCAAGTGTCATTGATTTTCAATAATTGGTGTCATCTAGCATCGACATGGTACTGAGGTTTCCCCTCTTGCTTCATTCTGATGGCAATCAATCAGCACCGATAATAAAAATATATAAATTAATAAATATGTGATCACTATTAATGAAAATATTATTAATTTTTCTATTTATACTAAAAAGTAAGATGTATCACCAGGATTTTAAAATTATTTTTGATACTATCTTAACTTGAAAAAATAATAATTCAACCATCAAATTATATTACTGCCATATTGCTATTTAGGAAAAACTCTCACCTAGAAAAATTTATGAGCACTGAAACATGGGCCAGGTAGTTAATAAACATGAATTCATAGGCAAAGGGAATAGTAAGAATCCTAAGAGCTATGGGTTATTGGAATGAAGATAAAACGCGAGAGCAAAGAATTCTCCTTCCGAAACTAGTAAGCTCTGAATCATGAGGCAGGTAGTTTACAACCATGAATTCATAAGTAAAGGGAATAGAAAAAACGCTATGCTCTATGGGTTGTTGGAATGAAGATAAAATGCGAGAGCAAAGAATTATCCTTCCGAAACTAGTAAGCTCTGAATCATGGGCCAAGTTGTTAACAAGCATGAATTCATAGGCAAAGGGAATAGTAACAACGCTATGCTCTATGGGTTGTTGGAATGCAGATAAAATGCGAGTATGGTCCTCCATAAAGACAAGACAGCAGGGGAGCAACAAATTATCCTTCCGAAACTCGACTACTCTGAAATATGGGCCAGGTAGTTTACAAGTATAAATTAAACTCCTTAATTGAAATTAGTAAAAGCCGAATGAATGTAGAGAAAAGTAATTTTTTAATGAAAAGAAAATAACTCATTTCCCCAGTCGGCCTCATTTAAAATAGTGAAAAGAAGGAGATTCAGCACTGGTTTATATTCTCAGAAGGGATGTTTTGGCCCTAACACACCCCCCTTAATTTATGACAGGCGGAATTGGTACCGGCCTCATAGTCACTTACCAGGGGTAATTTTCCAGTCAGCAATCCACATCAGTACTCACAACTAATAGACAGTTTAGACTACATGAGCAACCAAGCTATTCAATCCGAGAATCATCCCTAAATTTCCACAATTTAGTTCCATCTAAAGTATGCCTACGCTGTACAAACGTGCTCTAGTACATGAAACTAGCTTTTAAGTGAAATATAAATAAATGAAATAATGAAAACATAAAAATAAAATTTTGGAGCAGATAATAAATTATCTCAAGCTGATAAATTATCTTGGACCGAAGAAAAATGAATTCCTTTATTTAAAAACCGTTCAGTGCACTGACGCCTGGCCTGGAAGTTTCGCGTCCCACCCTGGAAGAAATTTATCGTGATACAAAAGCTGGCCTTGAGCCATGGGTGTTTAGAATAGTAGGTTACCTCAATAGAACCCCTCCCTTCATGACCCTAAGAGGTTAAACGAGAGGTTTAATAAATAAATAAAAAAACAAGAAAAAAATAAAAACTAGTCTTGAATGAGAATTTAGGGTTAATGGTAGCCCCGTGGCTACGGCACTAAATTTATTCAGATTCGTTTGAATAGTCACGAAGGTCTTTTATCTCAATGCAACCTTGCGGGATTTTGAATAATTGTTCTTTAAAAGAATTTCAAAATAATTTCTTGTTAAATTATTAGTCCTTGCTGGGCAAAAGAAACTATGTCGCTAATGAAATTTATAGCAAAAAGGTTAACGCCATTAAGAAACAAAAGGCGAGGAATAAATAATTCCCTGACATTGTAATATTTTTAAAATTCTAATCGTAGTTAAACTCCCCTGGGAAACATAAACTGTCCAACTCTACTGCTAACATTCTCATTCTCCAACAAACCGATAATGACAGATTATCCTCCTCGACAGTAGGAATTCTTTTTTTTTTTCTTTTTTTTTTTTTTTATATCACTCCGAATCATATAATTTTATGTTGACTTTAATAATGCACCAATTAATTATATTATCTTCTTTCATCATAGTTCACACAATTTTTTATAGTCTTAAGATAATGTTATGGTTGTAGGTTTGATATTTTTATTTTATTCA
>KZ807309.1:64677-81966 GCA_000696205.2 Oncopeltus fasciatus | reverse complement strand
TAATACATAATAAACTGTACATATGAAACTGGTTATTAAAGGAATATAACAGCAAACAATTTTTTCTTTTTTTTTTTTTACTATTCGGGTAATGGGTTTTAATACTACAAAATATTCATTAATCTTTATTAAGAATGTTTTATTTCCAAGAGACAGATGTTAAAACTTTATAAAAGTTATGAAACTAAATATTAACCAGTACAAGTAATTTCAAGAAGTCCAATAAATACATAAGATCAAATTAAAGTTTAATAGATGCGATACCTTATCTATTTTATATACTTTAGAATAATTGGGTGTTGTATCTTCTCTATTTAATAAACCCTTAAATAAGATATTTAAATCTTACATTTTATTTTAAATAGAGAAGATTTCATAGCTAACGTCATAAAATAAACCCTTTCGCAAATAATTCACGATGTAATAAATAAGAAATGAAGAAATATATCTTACTAACCGAAGAGGACAATGGCAGTAAATTGATAGACTGGCCGGGAAAGAAGAGTGTGTGACGTGCTCAATCTTCGGAATAAATTCAGAAACCTTTGTTAAATATAGTTTTCGTAAAAATTAAAATAGATAAAAATAAAATAATATAATAAACGATGGTACTATAAATATAATAAATATTAGAAAATTAAATTTCAACCTATTATTTTTATAAAATTGTTTGTAAGTTGTAACTGTTTTGTAACAACGAAGATATGACGATTAAAATTTTGGATTTCCGATATTCGAATTCAAGCAAAACTAAATTTCTTCGAGGGTCAGCAAAAAGTACTTTAAATATCGAATTTTGTTTTCATATTTAAAAAAATAGGGGGCACACCCAGAACTCGTCATTACATTCTTAAATATAATTCTTGATATGCATTTTTGTAAAATTGTATAGAGCAAAATATTAAAAAATTATATTTTACACATACTATTTTCTCTCACAGTAGGGAAGAAATTGAAAATTTTTCTACTTGGTCTTCATCTGGTATTACAGAGATTAATGAATTCACCCAACAGTTTTCAAAGAGAATTTTCACCACGGAACTTGGTTTCCTTATTTTAAAAATCGTTGACGCTTTTTCCCGCGCTTCGTTTTTTCAATATATTGTATTTTAATTTATAATAATTTGTAAACCAATACATGTTTTGAAAAATTAAACTGGAAGGTTTTTGCTATTTTGTTTATTTAGGATAACTTTTTATATAGGATCATAGAGGTAGAATTACTACTTAGTTTATATATGTAATCATTTTTAACGGACCATATTTTTGTTCTCCAGTGTAAGATCTGTGAAGATCTGTTGATATTTTTCAAGTTATGTCTTGGAATCAATGTGAATTGCTAGATTTCCTTAAGATAAATATTCTAAAAATGAAAAAAATATTGCTTTACTAACATATGAAATGAACACATGAAAATAGAATAAATATATGACGAATGTAACTATACAAAATAAAAATGTTAGGTTCTCAGGGGAAATCTCAATGCAGATAAATTTGGAAGAACTTCTTCAAAGAACTCGATTTTAATTGAATAAAAAAACCTAACGCGCTGAATAACGCGTACACTCTTTACTTGCTTGTATCAGTTGTGAGTATGTGTGTGTGTTCGTGTGCGTGCGTACATGCGTGCAAAAACGAGCGCGTGCGTGTGTGTGCGCTCGGGCGCGTGTGTATGTGTGTGCGCTCGGGCGAGAGTGTATGTGTGTGCGTGAGCGCGCGTATGTTTGTGAGTGTTTAAGATAATTTTCTGGCATAAAACAAAATATACAATTTCTCCATTATTTACATGCTATAAAAATCTACTTAAATATGTTTATAAAAAAATAAACTAATATGCAATGCATCTAAAACCTAAATAATATGAGTATACATAAATATATATATATATCTTANTATTCAATAACCAAGATTTAAAAATATATAGCGATAACGTCGAATTTTAGAATGACTAATTTGGTTAAAAGATTGTTACTTTTTATTTAAATACAATGTTATAATATAAAAACTATCAATTGCGCTATATCAGAAGCATTAAACAAACAAATTTGATACTATAGTAGCCCTAAGAAAAATCGTTGAGTATTTGGCTAATTGGTTTAAAAACTGTGCATTTTAGTTGCAATAATATTTTCATTAAAATTTTACAAGTTCTTTAATGGTTTTAGACAAATGGAAAAATCAAAAAATATTAATTGAATTATGAATTAACAGAGAATTTCTCTCAGTTTATATTTATTTGACTTTTGATTGGTACTGTTTATATAAATGAGATAATACATGTGATTTTATTTGTAGAATTACAAGGATTAAAACATTTTAATTTAATATTTTTATAAATAACGCTAATTCACTATTTTTAATAAACTATTGTAAAATATATAGAAAATAATCAATTAATATTAATGTAGGTAAGGAAAGTGAAGGTATCTTCCAGAAATACGTACATTAAATGATGAAATATATAATAAATATCACAAGGGATCAAAAAAGTTGTATAAAATTTCAAAGATGACAGTTTAAAAAATATCTCAATAGACTCAGGCAAATATTTGTTGAGTAAATAATTTAATCCACACACACGTTTGTCATTTTAGTAGTCATAAAATGATTTTATATTTTATTAAATTACAAAAGAAGAAAAAGACATGTTAAATATTTCGAAAAATTTCAAGCGAAAAGCTGGAAACACCTTGTGTATTTAGTTTTGTGATTGACATGAACTTAAACAAAGAATGACTAATCTATATTTTTTCATCTTTTATTTCTAAGTGCTTTATCAAAACTAGTAAAATTTGTGCTTATTTATTAGATCAAATTTCTTCTTTTTTTTCTGGGGAGAGGGAGGGGGGGGAGTGAATAGAGGTGAGGAGTCTAAGAAAACATACTACGTGGGGGGAAAGCGAGAGTGAGGATAGTAAATAAACATGGGGCTATATGAAAATCAATAAAGTGGGGAGGCATAGTGGCTAAGAAGGCTGGCAAAGTCCGTGCCCGCCTCTCCCGGCCCGCTTACCGTCTGTCTGTCGGAATGAGAGCATCACCTCGCCGGCCGGCGGCTTGCCGAGTGCATCTCCTCGTCAACTATCCCGCCACCCCACCACCGGCCTTCCCCTACACCCCAAGCTCCGCCCCCTTCCCCTCCAACCGCCCATTCGATACATCGATACGCGCCGCAGCACTCCTCCACCGCTCGCAATACCGGCTGCATCGCTTGGATTTCCCAATCTTCCTGTATGCACGGTACTCAAACAAAGAATTATATATAAAAAACAAAACAAGAATAAATAATGCAGCACAGAAAACATTGTCAAGGAAATCACATTGTTGTCTACTATGAAGCAGTTTTGGACGAAAAATGAAACAAACTAAATCTCCATTAGGAAGCAACGAGTTGCAGGTACGGTACAGCCATGCAGAGGGAGAACCTAACCCAGACCTATATACACCTACACCTGCATTCCATCATCCGCTTCCTTATATTCCTACAATTACAAGACGTTTATTCCTCTTTGCCACATTAACTCATTATTTCCTTCTAATAGAAAGGGGTTGACTAAAGATACCTGACACACTTGCAGAATCCTGTGCATATCACCAGTAACATACCACCCAAAAATAGTCCTCTTCAACGGGCTTGTAGAATACCATCGGGGAAGTACTACCGGATGAGAAAGTGTTTCAGGATGCTTAAAATTGGAAGCCCCCACTAGAGGACAGAGGATTGAAAATCCCTTAAAGCATTAAAATTGATCTTGAGGAATACGGTTTTCAAAACTACCTACGTGCAAGGAATGAATGAAGATTCAGGACTACGCGCTTCCATACT
Source organism: Oncopeltus fasciatus (assembly GCA_000696205.2). NCBI lineage: Eukaryota > Metazoa > Arthropoda > Insecta > Hemiptera > Lygaeidae > Oncopeltus > Oncopeltus fasciatus. Next base: position 78,140 of record KZ807309.1, on the reverse strand, counting down.
CACATAACAAGCAGTAGCGAAAGAGACTACAGTGGGATGAGATTCGCGTTCCACAATGAGATATCTTCCGGCTTAAGAAACTAAATTGGTTAATGATAGAATAATTTTATAATCCTGGGGATTACTCATGAGGACGAAATTCACTTACTGGCAGTAATGAAACAGTTAACAACAATTTCAGGACAGAAGTTAAGAACTTATTTATCGATGCCTAGTAAAGAGAGACATGTATACGAGTGCAATGAAAACCCCTTAATTGTACATCTGAATGGTAGTGTGTGATAACAGTACATAGCCAAAAAGTGTTGGCACCACATACTAAAAAGTATAAATGATAAACGAACTCTAAATTTAAGTGTGCCAATGACCTAATGATTTGTAAGACTTATCAAGGTAAAAGATAAAAGGAATTGTAACAACTATCGGGACATATCGATCATTAGTGTAGTTTGTTAAATGTACTCAATTACACCGGAAAAGAGAATTAGGACAGAAGACATAAATGAGATGAAAGAGAAAACAATAGGCATACAGGTGAAAAAAAAGAACACAAGTTCTGGTTTGGACAATACAGAAAACAGCTGAGGAATTAGGCAAAAGGGTAGAACTCATCGTATGCTTCGTAGATAAGCAAGGCTTTTCACCGTTTAGGCAATAAATTATTTTAAAATATAAATGGAAGTGATAAAAATTGAATTAGGCCTAGGGGTTTATATGGTTCCGGGTATAATACTATTATAATTTATTATTCATTTTGCTTCTCGTTTGCTTATGAATTTTTTATTTAATATTTTTCTAATAAAGAATTTTACTCTATAGTGGATATTATTAGTGGAATCTTGGAATAAAAAACATAAAGAAATAAAGTTATTGTCCAAATTTGTAATGATTGCTACCTGGTTTCCAATTTGATAGCAAATTTAAGAAGCATAGGAACAAAAAAATAGAATACGTGTGTGTGTGTATGATTACAAATATAAATAATAAAAACTCACCAATTCGTGGAAAACAATTTTAGTAAACATACCTGCAAACAGAAAAACATCATTAATAAACAGCTAAAATTATTCATTTTCTGTGAAATTTTAGTGGTTCTCATAAATTGTTTTGCTTTATTTTGATCCATCTTTTTACTCCAATCGCTGACCTTAATGATTTTTTTTTCAACTTTAATTTATTTATTGCATTTTGTCAATATAAAAATATTTTGGAATTCGAATGAACTAACAAAATCAAGCAAACATTCCAACGAAGAACCAGAAATAACAAAATTACAGTCATAATACGAGAGAAGGTGACTAATGAGACTATCTTCGTTTGTGTCGACAGGGAAGGTTGTAGGTTGAGTTGGAAAGTTGTAGGTTGAGTTGGAAGACAAGGTCTGTGCTTAGTGGATTAGGGTGGTATGGAGTTTACTGTGGAAAAGGCTGAAGCGGGAAGAAATGAGGTCTTGAACAAATAGGATATTGAATTCGTGGTGAAGGGAGGAATTGGATACGTAATAGGGAGCATTAGCGATTATTCTGAGGGTTCTGGACTGAAAGATCCTGATTCTTTGGATGTTGGAAGGCACCCCAGATTTCTACACCGCATGTACAGATTGGTCATAGTAAAGTCTTAAAAGTTTTTCTATTGTAAGATTGGAGTTCCTATTTATGAGTCTGTATAGGAGTGCTTGTCGTCAATTAAGTTTTTATTTTAAATAGTTTTGCCCCATGTGAGTCGTGAGTCAAGATTAAACCCCAGGAATTTAAGTGGTCAAGGAACATTGTTAAACTTCACAATTTTGAGACAGCTTTTCTTCAATTGTTATTGTAAGATAGCCGGGAAAAAAAATAAATAAAAAAAAATAACGCAAGCATATGCGCGCACACACACACAAATACATATTGGTTCTGAAACAAATGACATGCTACATGAACTGTGAACTCGAACAATCGGTTCTGAGCTTTACTCAAACATGTTACTATTATAATTAAAAACCTCGTCTTAGCGAAGCAGGTAGTCCGGAAACATAAGAAAATATACATACGGTGATACGCAACACGACCTATATTTCTATAAATACGTGTGTGAGACTGACAATGTCATTTAATACTATTAAAACCCATGTGCCTAATTGATTTAAATAAAGAAAAGGAATTAAGGACTCGGGTTATTAAATGAAAGAAGGTTACCTAATTTTTTTATAAATTATATTCTACTACTACTTCTCTACTAATAATCTCCTCGGTCAAAAACTCTCCATTTTATTTGTATACTTTTAAATTCAACGAAATATTAGTAAAAGAGAAGATAAATAAAATTGCTCTCAAAATATCATTAGCACTAACTATTGATGTCAATAAAGTATTACTGTATGTAAATACTAATTAGCGTTTGAAGGTGCAGATATTCAAAAAGTTGGCAACAAAAATTCGTCTGTATAATTATTGTCGAAAAGGTGAACTTGGCAAAGCATTTACTTGCAATGAAAGAAGAAAAAAAAACCACGAAGTAAAACAGGCTTTATACTATTTAGATATTGTGTTAAAGAACGCCAATTTCGGATCGTTTGAATCACAATTATATAAGACTGAACTCTTAAAAAAAAAAAAAAAAAAAATAGTTCAACAGACTATATAGGCCCAAGGGGAAATATATTTTATGGGTGTATTTATTTTCGACTCATGCCACACTAGGGAAGGCTTGTGGTCAGCACAACAAAGGCCAGGCCACCTGATTTTTCCCCATTCAACGAAAAATAGTACCCAATTAGGGCTGGTTGTACGCTAGGATCACACCAGGAATTCTCTGGGTAATTACAAACAGAAGCACATAAAGAAAAATACCAACTGTGCACTGTGAGCATTGAACCTGGGATCTTTAGCTCAGAATTTCAGTATCTTAACCATCGTGCACCTCAATTGAACTCTTAAAATAAGGATAAATTACGGGGGNACAGCGTAAATTTTTTTTTTTTTTTTAAATTTGAGGATTATATGCAAGAGAGGAAAAAAGCACTCTTCAGAGATCTAATATTTAAACTGCTACTTCATTACGTAATCTTAAAATAATAGATTTTTTTTTTTAATTATATAATTCTAAATTTTATGGTGATCTTCGTTGAAGCAATACCAGGCAAAAAAAATTAATAAAGAAAACCAACAGCCATTATTAACGTATTATGACTACACGGATGCTGTCCCCTGCTATAATCTAGACCGAGAAATCAATGCCATTAATAATTTAAAATATACAAAATGGAATGGAAAAAAAAAAAAAATTTTAAGTAAAGATTTAAAGAAAAATAATGATTTTCTTATCAAATCTTGATTTGACTTCACTCATCCAGTTTCTTTTGGCAATTTTCGTGCTATCAGTCCTTATTGTGTTTTTTTAAAGACAATATTTGAAAATCTAACATAAGATTATATTAGTTAATTGTTAATACGAGTACGTTTGATATTTAATTAAAACATTTTATAAATTATAATTTAAATTTATTAAATTAAATAAAATGTTATTTATTTACGCTCATTATAATTTTATTAAATAACTGAGGCTACCACTAATATTAGCTTTTGGAAGAAAGGAATACCTATCCATCCATTGCTATAATTTTTGTGGGATTTGAAGTGGAGTTTCGAGGCAGTTGGGTGTCGCTAACCCCTGAGGACTAAGAGGCATTGCGTTGACCTACGTTAATCCTCATGGGGGTTCAAACACTGTCAATCCATTAGAGAGTGTTAGTGATCAGTTCTAGTTAGCTAATAGCGACAGTCTAAGTACCAGTTGGAAATCATATCAGCAGGTTGTTTGAGCTGCTTGGGGATCATGTCATAGTCGGTAGTTCCTTAGTCAATTCCCTTTAAAAATTTTCAAATATATTTTTGTTTACGTATTATAAATGAATAATGGAGGTTTCTTTTCTCTTCAGCTTTGAGACATGCTTGCAAGACGGGATCTGGGGGAAGTTTGTGGTGGTATGAACAACTTGAAGACGATTTAAACAAACTACTATGGGGCTTTTATCGCAGTTAAATCATTAAATGGAGAAATTACTAAAGCTCGACGACAAGATTTGAACAAATACATTATAGAGGACTTACCAAACGATTACATACTTGATGAATAGGTTGATTAATCTAGCTGTTCCGCCGTCAAGTCATTAAGTCGAGATACACAGTGAACAAAGGTGATCAACATTCTGAAACTTGACTTGCATCTCATTAAGGGATTCAGCGGGTGCAAACAAAACAAGTTTTCCTTAAGGTTTCAGATTTGAGGTTGGAGTTAGACCACATACTAGAATAACCTTAATAAGACTTGATAACCGGCAAAACCCTCTAGCCAAAAAGTGCAAATACTGTGTCCATTATTCGTAAACTAAAGGTTAAATAAATGTTAGCGATGTCATAGTTCAAATATATTATTACACATTTTCAAGAATAGACTGTTTTATTTTACTCTATTAAAGTATGATTCATTAATTCACAAGTAAAAATTATTTTAAGTTTATACTTTTGCTTCAATTGAAATACTAAAGTCCCAAAACAGGTAAGGCCAAAAATAGGGAGTTGGCTTGCTAACAGACTGCATAAAATGACGAAACACACAAACTCAAAATATGAACCCTTTGAATTAAAATGTCTGAAAATGTATTTCTCTAGATGCAGACCAAAGAACTTCCAAGCATCAACCTAGAAACACACGTGCTATGGAAATTGGCTCACACACTCAAGTCTAATGGAAATTGGTTGTACTGTATCATTGCAAGAACGCCAGTATTTTATAGAACTAACCCAACTCTGCAGTTCTTACAAGCATAAGATGTATTTACTACACGTCAAGACTAGGTGATATGTAGTTAAATCCCAGGTAGTTATAGCCAGTCACGACTTATAGTATTCATACAAGTAACTGATTTGATAACTTAAAAGCCCGTTTAATTTCGATTTCTGGAGAATCCGAAACTGAGAGGATACAAAAACTTTTAGTTGGAGAGTTTTTGAACGTAGATATTATTATTAGATGATTTTAGTTGTGGTTCGGTCAAGGTAGATCAAAAAAAAAAAAAATAATAAAAAAAAAAGTGTATTTTTTAAAAAGATTATCTGCCAACGTTTCGGCTTAAATTGTAAGCCATCTTCAGGGCTATCATGAGACGAGAGAGGACGTCCTGTCTCTATGTTCACATTTCCATGACTGAGAAATTTTTTTTGGATCTACCTTGAACGAACCCCAACTAAAATCATCTAATAAAACTTTTAGAGATCACCTATAATAACAAACAATCCCCTTTGCAATATTTCATTAGATGATTTAATTGGTTGGCAAAATTTAGAACAGTCCCACTTACAACCGATGAATAAGATACCTTTCTGGACGAATTTCTGAAATTCTTGCCCCTACAGATAAAAACGAGACTCCGACAGTAGTGGCGTACAAAATCATGGAGGAGTAGAGACCGGAAGTTGACGTAGCCTCTGCTTCATTTACACCCCACACATCAGCAGCTTCACATAAACGTAACTCAGTTATCTCCAACTCCCTTGTTTAGGGCAAAATTGGACACAATGCGTCAAGAATCTCGTTATAAGTTCCTCTCTCTCGTGTCTCTTAAACTTGAAGGAGAGAATTATTCTGTTTAGGTAAACCTTTGTCCAAGTCGCACCCGCTTCCAACATCCCATAAGGTTTCAATTTATGGAGCCAAAAGAGGTTATCAAATGGGAGCATCCCATGGAAACCTAAATTGAGAAGTTGGTACCATTTAACTTCGGAAAGGTGAAACTAGATTATTAAAGGACCGTCCTGCAGGGGCTGCATACAATAAGCAAAATCTAAAGTATTGTAGTTCAGAAATACTTTCAAGTTTAGTGAACCCCATTCCGAATTTATCGATTTCCTAAAAAACATAAAAGCCCGACTCGCAAAAGTTGCGTAAACTAAGATTTCCATCTTATCAACTACTAAAATGTCATTAAATACCCAAAATAACAATAAAAGTAAAAATTCATGTCCTTGGGGAGTAAATTAAGGATTGGAGGGTATCAGGTGATGGGAGAAGGAGCTGCGAATCAGAAGAGCTGTCCCACCATGGGCTTTCCCGTCTTGGTGGTCGGTCCTATAAGTTCTGTACCCTGGTATATTGATGTATTTCCGTGACGTAAGTCGTGTTTCTGTTATAAGTGCGACGTCAACATTTTTATTACTGAGAAGTAATGTCAATTCGTGTTTATGTGTATGTACTCCGTTGGCATTCCATAACAGAACTGTGAGGAATTTGCTGGTGTGGGAATTCATGGTTGAGGTACAGGAAAGCGGGCAATTAGGGCTGTAATGAGATTAATGAGGGGATTTAACATGGACTCCATCATGGATTGGGTTCTGGCAAAAAAGGTTTCCATAATAGAGTACATGTCGGACTAATAAAAATTAAGAAAGTATATATAGAGTGACAAGAGTGACCATATATATGTGACTCATATATACTAGTGAGCGTGTGATTTTCAGAGTCAAATAGGTAAGTGTTCACGCTAGGACTCGAACCTGCAGAGCCAGGATCTGCAAGACGGCTAAGCCAGCACCCCCGTTCCACGGTAAACGTAGAACGAAAGAAAAATCCACTGTCTTCATGCCCCAACCCGGAGCGGGGGGGGGGGGAGCCCTGAAGCTTGCTGATGGTTCCCATCACTTCTTTTGAAACCTTGAGGGCTTAGAAATATTTATATATATTACCCTCATACCCTCCGCATCCCCAAAGACCACAGCGCAAGCTGTATGATATATCGAAATAACCCACTCATTTAAATACACTCTACTGTAGCTGAACACAATTTTAAGCTTAACTGATATTTTCACCAAATTGTAAGCTAAGCAACCATTAGATCATTATATATGTATATGTATATATATATATATATACATATATATTGTAAATCCATCTGTATAAAGACGAAGAGGCTACACATGCAATAGTTGCAACATTTCTGTTCTACTCATGTTGCGAGAAACCATTAGAAAGCGAAGTTGGAAGGATGGATACGGGCACTGGAGTATTTTGCAATTCAGGGGGAAAAGATATCCCTTCCCACAAAATCTATACAAAATAGTACATACGAGTTCAATTGAAAAATCATATTAAATAGACTAGATCATGGGATCTGCGAGCCCGATCTCTTCCAGGTACGCACACACACACACACACACACACACACACACACATATATATATATAAGTTTATCTAGAAAGTCCAAACAAAAGGGGATTTATCAGGAAAAAAATTATTTTAAGGAAAGGGAGTGTCATAAGGGCTTAGCCAACAGGATTCTCCATAAAATATATATTGCTCTTTCCGCTTTTGATGTAAAATCCACATAAGCAGTCGATATAAAAAACGTAGCTTTCCTCCATGGATTCTTTCAAAATATTTCGAAAAATCTCTAAATAATTATCCGTTAATAATAATAAATAAATAAATTGATAGAGATCAGGTCGAAACGAATAAAATTCGAATTTTTTTCATTATTAAACATTGCAGTAGAACTAAGCGCAGTTAATTTATGAATTAATTTCACATTGATGATAGTTCATGTATACGAGTGCAATGAAAACCCCTTAAATTTATAATAATTTGTAAACCAATACATGTTTTGAAAAATTAAACTGGAAGGTTTTTGCTATTTTGTTTATTTAGGATAACTTTTTATATAGGATCATAGAGGTAGAATTACTACTTAGTTTATATATGTAATCATTTTTAACGGACCATATTTTTGTTCTCCAGTGTAAGATCTGTGAAGATCTGTTGATATTTTTCAAGTTATGTCTTGGAATCAATGTGAATTGCTAGATTTCCTTAAGATAAATATTCTAAAAATGAAAAAAATATTGCTTTACTAACATATGAAATGANAAGCCGAAACGTTGGCAGATAATCCTTTATTAAAAAATACATTTTTTAAATTTGTGTTTTTTGGATCTACCTTGACCGAACCCCAACTAAAATCATCTAAGAATTAGAAAGCTATGTTGGAAGGATGTAATAAGAAATTATTTTTATAATTATAACTTGAGAATTCCAAAAACTGTTTTGAAATTCTGTCCACGGAGTGAACCGAGGAATATATGAGCAAGTACTCACAGGTGGAACTCTCGCTATTGTAAAAAGGGGCAAACGGAAGACGTCGGTTACCATCGATACCCTATTCTTCCTGCTGACAAATACCTGCAGATGGTACTCAAGCTCTTATCACTTAATCTCTTCCTTTCCTATCTAAAATAGTACTCTAAAATAGTATAGAGTAGGAGGAAAGTTCTAGGGTTACGCTCCCGATGAGGGGTGGGTCCTAGGTACGTGAAATTAGAGCAACAAGAAACATATTTATTTTAAGACCTTTTGTTTATTACTTCATAAAAGAACATCTGAAACGCATGACCTTAATGTTCTTTGAGAAAGAAACAGACGAGGTCTTGCATATTAGTAAACTGTTCAGTTCTTTTCTTTGAGTTCTGTACAAATCAGTGAGACCATTCCTTGTCACCTTACTGGGTTACCAGGCCATCCCCCAACTTTCCGAACTCCTGCAGACAAATATCTACTATTAATCTCCTATCCCTACTTCACACACTTTCCTAACCAATATAATGAAACAGTAAGGAAGGAGAAAAAAATATCGTACGATTTCAGAGTATACATCGGGACGTCGACTTACTATGTTGCAAACCTCCAAGTAATCCTTCTTCCTATGGGCCTATTCAAAGGTCTTTGAGAAGATTTTTCTTAAAAGGCTAATACCAATCCTGGACGATCATCAAAACACCAGTTTGGTTTCCGAGCCAAACACTCCACGATTTAACTGGTGTTTCGTGTTGTAGATGGCATATCTTCCACTCTCGAAAACAAGCAGTACTGCGTTAGTTCCTTCGTCGATGTGTCGCAAGCATTTGACAGGGTCTGACATCGCGGACTATAGTTCAAATTAAAATCCATCCTCCCAAGCACCCTTTACCTTATCCTTCGTTCCTAACTATCCGATTGATTCTTCGGGGTCTGTCAAGGATTAGATTACTCCGAATGTTACCAAGTGAATGCGGGAGTTCCACAAGGTAGTGTGCTCGAGCCCATCCTTTACATCCTGTACACTGCCGATATCCCATCTCATTCTAACACACTCTTTACAACCTTTGCGGATGACCAAGAAATCCTTTCTTCCGATGCCGACTCAAATAATGCCAGGAAAAATCTCCAACGGCTACTCATGGACATACAGCGATGGTGCCAGCTCTGGCGCATTAAGGTCAACGAAAGCAAATGCTGGTATGTTACGTTCACACTAAGGAAGAAACAGCCTGGCAGAATTGACTTTAATGATATTCCTATCCCAACCTCCGACTGCGTCTAACATGCAAAAAACATACAAAAATCAAAAGACAGGAACTAAAAATAAGATTTGGGCTAGTTTACAAGCTACTAAGCCACAAGTCAACCTTAACTGTGACAACGAACTTACCATTTATAAGACCTTACTGAGACCAATCTGGACGTATGGAGTCGAACTGTGGGGAACTGCTAAACCATCCAATATCCAAAGAATACAGTCCTTCCAATCTAAAATCCTCTGAATCAAAGTTGATGCACCCTATTACGTCGCAAACTCCTGACTCCACAATGACCTTAAAATCTCTTTTGTTAAAGACGTTATTACAACCCATTTTATTAAATTCCACTCTGACCTATCCATGCATCCCAATCCTTTAGCCCAAACTCTATCCAGTATTACCCATTCTAATAACCCATCACTCCGCCTGAGTAAGAAATGGCCGCATCACCTCCTCATTGCCAACACATCATAATAATAATTAAAAAACAAAAAAACAATTGTAAACATTGTAAATAGTAATTTAGGAGTACTGCCATTGGGCAGCTTCTCGATTAAGCGAAGTACACGCTAATTTAAATATTTATGTATTACAGTTTTTTTTTTTCTTTTTTTTAATTTGATGTAAATGTTTTATATTAACTTATATTGTATGTAATATTATTACTATTAACCAGCACATTACAAGTTGCACATAAATGTGTAGAATGTAATCAATAATAAACTTTTTTTTAAAAAGACTATGTTGCTAGAGTTGACTTTTCTGCAATCAGAATTTTAGAGAGCCATATATTAAATTTGAGAGAGAATATATCAAATTATCCAGCTCTACAAAAAGTTGAACAACAATAATTTGATTCAACTTTGCACTAAATTTTCCAGATTCTACAACATACTTCAGGGTGAAAACAACTAACTGGGTTAATGTGTTTACAAACATAAAAGACAAAAAATTTGTTCAACATTTTCGAAAAAAACTTATAGAGAAATAAATATGTATTTTCTAAATTAAATTTAATCACCTTTCCAGCAATGTATGATTATTTACTTATTGTATAATGTTTTCAGGTATCATCTGTGATGTACATTTGGATGTTAATGTAAATACGTATATGACTTGTATTACATTTACATGGATTATGAAAAAAAAAATTATTTTTTTTAAAAAGACTATGTTACGGCGTTTATGGTAATAAAAAAAATAGAAATTACAGTAAGAAAAGATAAGATTTCTGCAGAAAAATTCGGAAATAAAATTAGAGACCTATATAAACCTGGCTTTATTTTTCTTCAAAAACCCCTTTTCACTTAAATGTAAATGGAAGGGCAATGCCGTGGAAGCAGCGACTTATACAACAGTCTTAAAAAAAAAAAAAAATCACTTGGCAAAAGTATTCCCAGAAAGGGGGAAGAAATAATAATGGCAAAACAAGTCTCAACTTATGAAACAACGTGACAAGCACCTGGGAAGTATCGATCCAATAGACGAGGACATTGCTTGTTAAAGAATAGATAATACATTTGTCCCAGCATAAATAAATTAAGAATTAAAATACTATATATATATATATTTTTTTTTTTTTTTTAGGCTTGAGAGGGAAACAATTTTAGTGGGCAATATTCACAGGATGCCTTTCATCTTGAATAATACCGTCAACCGAAGGTGGTTCATAAGATACTTCGATAAGACGACGTAGTATCTATAAAAGAAGGTGTACTCGAAAAACTTGACATCTCAGACGCGTACTATGATTTGTAAGGGTGGCGTAGGAATCAGTAAATTTTTTTCTTACTTTATCAATTATTTGTATGTCCAACGCAAGGAACAAATGAAATTTCAGGAAAGAAAAGTAGCTGAACAAGTATTTATACATTATTAATGGGAGATTAATGAATTTTTATTTTTTGTTTAATTCTGCAAAACTAATTTAAGTATTTCTGCTATTATTTGGCAAAGAAAAGTTTTTTTCTGAGTTGAAAGGAAAATATTTTGACATTCGTAAGGAAGCCATTAAAGAGTGAAAAAAAATTTCCGAAGACAGAGTAAAAAAAAATGTGTACCTTTACAAAAATACCAGAAAATATGAATCTATTCTATAAATGTAGCCACAAAAACCGCTTTGTGTCTACTATTCTGTTAACATCAGAACACTTTATACTGGCGTTAATGGACATCAGGCTCCCACGCCACAAAAAAATAAATAAATAAAATTGAAAAAAATAACACGTTATAATAACGTACTCTTCCACGGACGACTGCTAAAAAAGAAGCTGATTTACTTGTTTTGTTATATACTCTCCCACTGCAGAGGTCTGAGGAAGCCTCAACTCGAAATTTTGTGAAAAGAATATTTTTGTTACTGAAAAATGTATGTGGCCAATATTTGATGATCGGTTCAAGAGTGCCGTTCCATTAAAAAGACCTCCTTTTAGGAATTTCAGGGATACTGCCGCTGGAAAAATACAGTGGAGGGCTGAAAAGCCTTAAATATTTTTAAAAGGTAATACTGTCTGAGTTTCTTCCGAAAAATGTAGTTATAAAAGAAAAAGAGGACATGATCAATAAGTTAGAAACACCTGTTGGAGTGACATGAACAGAGCAATTGTCAAAAAAATCTGCATGACAATCTCACATAAGATTATTATTATCAAGAATATGTATTTTTAAAATAAAATAATTGTAACCTATATATAAATGCAGGCGAACGGAGAGCTTCTGACCGTAGAGATTATTAGTAGAGAATTCGTTGGGGTACGTTCAAGCATTCATGATCTAGGTGGCAACAGTTTCCCTCTCGCCTTCATGATAGACCTGAAGATGGATTGCAATGTAAGGCAGACAATTTATCGGCAAATAATAAAAAAATTAGATTTTTTATATTGTATTTTTTGGAACAACCTTGAACGTACCCCAACGAATTCTCTACTAATAATTTACAATGTAAGCCGAAACGTAGGCGATAATAAAATATACACATTTTTTTTAAATTTTATTTTTATTTGGATCCACCTTGAACGAACCCCGACAAAAATCCTCTACTAATAAATGCAGGCAGTTTCAAGAGAACCCCCCAAATCCTAAGTAACTGATCTCTTTCTGCCGAACCATCCCAACTCCATCACGATAAACTAACTCTCATTAATTCACTATTAATGAAGTACTAATCACACTCTCTAACCTTCCAAGGAATTAACCTAAAGTTAGTTCTCCTTTATAACTTAATGAAGTAGCAACATTCCAAACACGGTTAAATTATTTAAAAGGTTGTTGGATGGTGGCTAGTTATAACTTCTACTCTTAAGCAAGAAGCCATTATAAATCATAAACTAAGGCAGTTTAGTTAACAGTAAGAATACTTGTGCAATAACAATTTCAATTCGCGTTGGCACCATGACCCGATTTATGAAAAATGTGAACAGATTTTCAATGATTCTACATTGGAGAAGCGAATAAGGTCAAATACCGAATTCGGTTTCCTTATTCAAAAAATAGTGGGCCCTAAAGTGCGTGTACACACACACACACATATGTATAAATATATAAAATGAAGCACTCGAGGCTGCGATCAGGTTTGACCTAAACTTAGGTTTAGGTGCATATGCGATTGACTCTCGCGTTCCCTCTTCTTATCTTAGCTTGTAAACTAAATTTCTTCATTTACACTTATCTAAATCCATCTTTCAGGCAACATGGGAAATCTGCTTAGATTACGCAGCTCCTTCACCACAGACTATTTTTTTTTTTTTTTAGTACTTGTATATTATCATACCTTCTATTATCCGTCTTCATTGGTTTCTGCAAACCACCTTCTGTTGGCGAGCGCTTTCGGACATAGTCCATCTTCATGGCCGAATACATGTGTTCACTGTCACTGTCTGTATTCAACTGCCTGATTTGCAGAAACCAATGAAGACGGATAATGAAAGGTATGATAGTTCTATATTCATTGGTAGTCATAATAACCCTTTTATATTAAGTCATTTCAATATATTACTCTTGAAATTAATTATTGTTTCGCTAGTACTTAAACCCTGTTAAGAAGGGGTCTGCGTAGTTGTTGGCTATTCTGTTCCTGGACCAGGTTTTATATATATATAT
>KZ807309.1:49351-59810 GCA_000696205.2 Oncopeltus fasciatus | reverse complement strand
CGAAAATTCTCCAACAAAATTCAAAAATTCTCCAACAAAATTCAAAAATTCTCCAACAAAATTCAATAATTAAGAAATGCTAATTGTTAGCATAAACCATTTTACAATTTAAAAAAAAAAATTAAAATTCAATATGGCCAGGAGTGAAGAATATTTTGGTAGAACTCAATATGAAAAACCAGGTATTTATTTTTACTTTTTTGACGGCTGAGCACTTTTGAAACCAATGGTCCCATTCTCAAAGCAACAGGAAATTCAGGGTCCCTCCAACTTCACAGTTCGGAAGTTGTTTTTACCAAGCTTTCACACATCATGTGGAAGCTTATTCAGGGCTAAAATAACCATTCTCTATTTAGCCCTAGAGAAGCCATCACATTATGTGGGAATGCTTAGCAAAAAACAACTTCTTGTCATGGTTAAGCCCGGAAGAAGTATTTATGTATATTTCTGGAGACCGTTACAGCCTATATGAATATATATATAATTTATTTTATTACAATTAATATTAATTTAAAATTGTCAGGTGGTTTCATGCAAGCTAAGAAAATAACAATCATCTTAACCTTATTGAGCAATCTTTTTCTACATTAAAATAGAGAGAATTCTAATTTGTACAAAGTGACAGATACTAATACAATGCAAAAGATAATAGGCAAAAGAGACAGATTTCAGGATGGTGATATTGAGACAAATGATGGAACATTTTACATTATGATCTTTGACTTTTTGTTGGAAAATGAAAACAATAAATCAAATAATATTCTTTAAAGCATACTTTTAAAATAAAAAACAATGTGTTCAATATGCCTAATATAATTAACATATTACTAATCTTAATAACAGAAAAGATATAAATAAATCATTAGAACAAAAAAAAGAATAAACAGACTGAAATTGAATAATGGATTCTACCTTCCAGCGATTCCATTTGGTTGAATCTCTTGAATAAAAATTCCCAGTTCTCCTTTTTCTTCACTCCTAAGGCCAACAACACTGAATCCAAGGCTGCACCCTTCAGGTTTAAATAACTAGAAGAGAATTAATCATAATTAAGGGACTCTAATATAATAATGAGCAATAGCTATTTGAGTGTGTCAATTCTTATTTCCTTGTACAGGAAAATGGATGAACATTTTTTTTTAATTACTGTTAGTGGTTTTTTTTTATAATGAGAAAGCCAACACCAGTTTCTTTAACAAGAATAAATTACTTAATAATTTTTAGAGAAATCTAAATAAAACACCAGCCAAATTAAAAAAAAAAGGGGGGGGGTAGAACTAATGACTATCTTATGTCTAAAGCATTTCTACCTTAAGATCTTACCATGATGCTTGGTGGGAAATCCTTTCCCAGAGTGGAAGAATCATTTCACTACCTCTGAAGTTTATTAAAGAGAACAAATACAATGATGTTTCATATAGAAAGGTCCCTTTCACAGAATTCACTGGGAACCATTATCAGGTCCAATATTTGAATAGCCAAAGGACACTTTCTTATTTACTTTTTCCAGCGATAGTGTTTCCCTCTCCTAAAGGGAAGTCCCTTAACATCACAGTTAGGGCCAATAACATATCTGTCCTTCGAGGCAGTCAGTCGGTCAGGGAGTCATAATTCTCAGGTTCATCTATTTGGCTGCAGCTATACACGACAACCTCTCACATTAACATTTATAAGTGTAATTTCTATATCTTACTCTAACTATTCTAAATCTATAAGATCTTACTCATTACCTTTTGGTTTTCATTTTTTAATGTAATTTTACATAAGACTTTTGATCCCCTGTGAGAAATAACTTGTTTGATGTGATCTCTAGCTGCTAAATCAATTTAGAGAATGCTCAACATAGAGTTAATTGTTAATTCATGTAAATTAAGGAATTATTTAGTTTATATCTTCCTTTTTGAACCATCCTCACATTTATCCTAACTGTGATAGGTTCGATAACATATCTGTCCTTCGAGGCAGTCAGTCAGTAAGTCATTATTCTCCAGTTCACCTATTTGGCAGCAGCAATCCACAACAACTTCACATATAAAAATTTGTAAGTGTAATTTCGATATCTTTCTCTAATTATACACAATCGTTACCCTAAAATTCACGAACAGGAGGTCCAAAAACAGGTAGAAAAAATTATTGGAACATAATATCATTCAAGATTGTACATCCCCTTGGAACTCTTCTGCATCGATAGTCCCAAAGAAAACAGAGACTTCTGGTGAAAATAAGTGGCGCATGGTTGTAGACTACAGGAAGCTAAACAAGATCACAGTCTCTGATATATATTCTTTACAAGTACAGAATATATCTTAGACCAACTAGGTGAAGCAAACTACTTGACAACTCTATATTTAGCTTCTGGATTTCACCAAATCCCTGTAAACCATAAAGATAAGGCAAAAACAGAATTTTCAACTCCCCAAGGACACTATGAGTTCCTCTGTATACCCTTTGGATTAAAAAATGGTCCCCCAACATTCCAGAGATTAATGAATACTGCTCTTAGAGGTCTTAAAGCATTTATATATCTCAGAAATAAATAAGTAAATTAAATTTGAGGTATATAAGTAAGATAAATTTTTGGTAAAACTTTAGAAGACCGTAAAGAAAATCTTCTGGATGTATTCCAAAGATTAAGAGGGCATAATCTGAAACTGCAACCCGACAAGAGTGAATTTTTCAGGAAAGAAACCAACTATTTAGGAAATTTCTCTAGCATAATACTCGACGGCCAACAAACCTCCAACCACATAAAGGTATATCTCTAAATCCAGATAAAGTAAAACCCATATTCGATATTGATAAAACATCAAAACCCCAAAAATAAATAAAGTAATTTCTCTTGTAGGTTATTACATAAACAATTAATGAGAGGTAATAGAATAAAAAAATCTATCTGTCCCAGCCAGGACTCAAACCTGGATCTCCTGCTTGCCCAGCTGGTATGCTATCCATTGCACCACCGAGATGAGCTAGATAACTTATTTAATTCCCACCACAATAGCAAGAGCCTAAACCATGAGAAAGACGAATACATCGTCTCAAACTCGAAGGAGCTGACATTGTCAAGCTATTTGCCGACTCTCGTCATTTACTTTGTTAATTTTTCTTTTATAAATTTTATTTGGTTGTGGTTTATTATCACACATAAATTTTTTTAACAATTAATGAGAGGGAATAGAATAAAAAAATCTATCTGTCCCAGCCAAGACTCGAACCTGGATCTCCTGCTTGCCGGGCCGGTATGCTATCCATTACACCACCGGGACGAGCTAGATATATAAACTTTATTACATAAAGTTTATCCCTAACTTTGCAGGGGTTGCCAAACCACTAAATAAACTACTCAGTAAAACACAAAATTTAAATTGTCAGAAAAATGCCAGCATTCTAATATCCTATTACTCAAGAACCTTAAGCAAAGCAGAATGTAATTATTCCAAAAATGAGAAGAAACTCTCAGCAATTGTGAACTCCATCAAACATTTTAGACCCTACCTATTTGACCAAAAGTTTACAGTTGTCACGAACCACAAACCTCCTACATGGTTAATTACTGCAATGATCTATTCAGCAGACTTGTCTACTAGTGGTTAAAACTCCTAGAGTATGACTACGACATCACATACAAACCTGGGAAGAGTAATCGCAGCGCGGATGCAAGAGCATATTTTCTAAGAAAATATATGCTAAGAAGCTGACCCATACAGTTACCATCCCATGACAAAATGCCATTTGAAAATTTTACAAAAAAATGTTGCTAAAACATTTAAGCTAAATTATGAATTAGACGACAATAAAATATAAAATTCGAAATTTAGTTATTCCTATCTCTTGCAGTGTCTTAGACATTGAAGAACACCACGAATAAATAATGAAAATTTTACCCAGATATTTTTGGAAGATATATTAATTGCAAAAACCAAAGTGCAAACTTTTTTTTTTTTTCTGCTGTGTTAGCCTCCCTTGCAACCACTTAGGGACATTGGAGGGAGGGGCTATCTACAGGTTGCCACCCCATTTTAAACACCCATGGCTCAGGACAAGCTTCTATTTATAAATAAAAGTTTGACCTGGGCGGGATTTGAACCCGCGGCATCAGGATTGCGAGACCCATACGAATCCCCTGAGCTAGCCTGGCGCCCCAAGTGCAAACTTTATATGTAATGTTCAGAAGATATGTTTAACTGTTTGATAAAATCTATCTATCTAGTATTTAAAAATGAAAATAAAACAAGAACTTTTCGTACAATAACAATACAAAAGACCAATACATCAAATGATAAATTTATTATTATTAAATTCATACTCGATGATTTTACCATAAAAATTTTAAAGACCGATATAATTCATGTAAGTGACCTTGAATAAATTGAAAATATTCTTAAAGAATATCACTATAATGTGTTGGCAGGACATCAAGGAATCGACCATAAATTTAATTAACTAATTAATTAAANTTAACGTAAATTAATTTAATTTAAATAAAAATTTAAAAGGTAAATACTATTGACCTAAAATGCAAGATACTGTGATCAACTAAATAAAAAAATGCCCCACTTGCAAGACAGCTAAGCTTCAGACCAACAAAAACTACTTCAAGGAGTTTTTGGGAAAGAGTAGCTACGGACATTGTCAGATCACCAAATGAAACATTAAATGGTAATAAATTCATGTTATCCCTTCATTCTTACAATTTTACACCATCCCTTAACAGTTAGCATCTACTTTCTTAAATTTTGCATTCAATTTGGTTTCCCAGAATCAATTCTAACTGATCAGGGATCTGAATTCACTTTCAACACCCTTAGAGAGATCAATAAGCTACTGTCCATAGATCATAAATTAGAAAATTAAACCCTCTGTCGTATTAGGACAGTTAAATAGGGGTCTAACTCAAATAATGCTAAATGCCAAGGTGAAGAAATAATGGCCCTTCCCAATCCTATGAGAATAAATGTGAGGATGGTTCAAAAATGAAGATTTAAATTAAATAATTTCTTTATTTACATGAACTAATAATTAACAATTAACTCTACAAAAAGACAAGACAGTTCCTGTTGTTACAAATAGAGTACAAAACATTGTGAAAGCTTAATTACCATTAATGGTAGCATTAATTAATTTCTTTTGGACAGAAAAAAAAAAAAAAAAAAAAGCATAAGTTTCACCCACACTTCAAATTTGATTGTAACAAGAAGGACTAAATACGTTTGTGCAATCATTAAGTACAATAAATTGGACAGTAAAGTAGTTTCCTTAAAGTGCCACTGTCAATGAAAAATTGAGAAAATTTACTGATAAAAAAACATGAACTAATAATTAACAATTAACTCTACGTTGAGTGTTCTCTTTATTGATTTAGCTGCTAGAGATCACATCCAAAGTTATTTCTCACAGGGGATCAAGAGTCTTATGTAAAATTATATTAAAGAATGAAAAACAAAAGGTAATAAGTAAGATCTTATAGATTTAGAATAGGTAGAGTAAGATATAGAAATTACACTTATAAATGTTAATGTGAGAGGTTGTCGTGGATAGCTGCAGCCAAATAGATAAACCTGAGAGTTATGACTCCCTGACCTCAAAGGACAGATTTGTTATTGGCCCTAACTGTGATGTTAAGGGACTTCCCTTAAGGAGAGGGAAACACAATCGCTGGGAAAAGTAAATATGAAATAAAAACCATGCAGGCAACAACTTATTAAAAAAATAATTGAATAAAATTAAAACAGTAATTTACCACACCTGCCTATCATGGAGACGAGAGAGGACGTCCCTTAGGGACAGGATATCCTCTCTCGTGTCCATGATAGGCAGGTGTGGTAAATTACTGTTTTAATTTTATTCAATTATTTTTTTAATAAGTTGTTGCCTGCATGTTTTTAAATTCTCTTACATAGCTTTCTACATTCATACTCTTGATATCATATTATATTATTGTAATTCTCTATTATACTAATTTCAATTATTATTGTATTCTCATGACATTGTATTTCCACAGCCCTGAAGATGGCTTACAATGTAAGTCAAAACGTTGGCAGATAATCTTTTAAAAAATACACTTTTGTTAAATTGGTACTTTTTTTTTTTTTTCTAAAAGGAGTCAAGAATCTACCTTGACCGAACTCCAACTAAAATCATCTAATAATAATATCTATGGTCAAAAAACTCTCCAGTTGAGTAAATAAGAAAGTGTCCTTTGGCTATTCAAATATCAGACCTGATAATGGTTCCCAGTAAATTCTGTGAAAGGGACCTTTCTATTTGAAATATCACAATATTTGTTTCCTTTAATAACTAGCAAATTCTAAATAATGGCAGCTATTCCGACCAATACCTCTAAAATTGAACTTTTACAATTCACTGAATTTCGCTTTCTACATAGTGTAAGGACTGTAATTAATTCTTAAAAACTTATTTATCTTCAAATTTACAGTATCAGTTGAATGGGCATTGATCATTTTTTCAAATTATCAATCACTGTTCTAAAGCAATCTCTCTTTCAAGGCAGATAAGATAAGGAAACTAAATTGGATTAAATTTAATTCCTGGGTAAAGAGAGACTAGAGGATAATATGTAAGTCAAGCCCATATAACCAAAAAATACTCTTGTGTATCCTGCTGCCACTTTAACATGCCTAGTTAGTCCCTCTTACCTTATGAGATTGCTTTGCCAGAGCATTGGTTAAATTTAAATGAGCCTTACAAGTAAGGCTCTTAACTAACCTTACAATTAATGTCCTCTTGTAATTAAACTTTTTTTTGGAAATCTAAAACAAGCCTCTGCTTTTTTAAAACTTATCATTTTTAAAACTACACATTACATTCTATCTATTTAAGTAGTTCTATAACTTTTATAACTTTGGACGAGATAGAAGGACTATGAAGATATTATTTAAAGACAATTTTCAAAACCTACCTCCAAAATTATAAAAATAACTGTCAGCTTAATAAAATATTTTTAATATCAAAAATAATAATTGCCCACATTTTTAACTGTTTGTCTTTCATTCTAAAAACAGGCTTATTGCCTCTTGCTATCCTTTTCTTTACTCCTCACCTCAAGTCTCATTCCAAACTAAAATAAAACAGTTGCAAAAAATAATTGTGACAAACAATTATTTTTTATTCTTGGACACTAACATGACATTCTAAAACTCAGAAATATATTGTACTACTTAATTTACAAATATGTGTGTCCACTTGCTCTACACCCACATATGCTAGGAGATACTTTTAAGGTAAAATGATGATTTTAATTAAGCTAATTTCCATCCAACAATTATCTGACTATACATATTTACATATATCCACATACAGAGAGAGAGAGAGAGAGAGATGACTTTTAATACAGTTCAATTTTTAAATAAAAACAGCTCTTATTTAAATATAAAGCTAATTAGGAAACTCACCTTTACAGTAATAACCTCACGCCCTTGAGATGATTCATCAATAGCCTTTTGAAATTCTAAGGCATAAGTTGGAGTTGTTATTGGTGGAAGAGAAATGTCATCTAGACTTTGGTTAATAATCTGGAGAAGAAATAATAAAAATACATAAGTCTGAAATTTTTAATAGCCTCATCATAAATATTATACAGTCAAATTTAACATAAATTAATCATAAAATTTTTAATAACATGTTTGATTTTGCTAACTAGAGAATTTTTTTTTCTAAATAAAATAAAATTGTG
This sequence comes from Oncopeltus fasciatus, assembly GCA_000696205.2. Lineage (NCBI taxonomy): Eukaryota > Metazoa > Arthropoda > Insecta > Hemiptera > Lygaeidae > Oncopeltus > Oncopeltus fasciatus. Next base: position 52,117 of record KZ807309.1, on the reverse strand, counting down.
TGGAAAAATATAGTGTACAAAAAATTGATCAAAATTAACTTTAATGGATAATTTTTGTTGTAAAATAAAAGCCTATCAAACAGAAGTTACATAAACTGAACAGAATTCCAGTGATCATTTTTCAGAAAGGATTTTTAAAATACAGATTAATTTTTCTCCCTTAGAAAATGCTTTCATAGTGTTCCTGCGATTTTGTCTCTAAAGAAAGAAGTGCTGTCATTTTTGTGGATTGTCACCTGCCCCAGCAGAGATACAACAGCGAATGTTAGGTAGACAGGAAGGACTAAGGCATTCATGGATCACTTGTTCTTCAAATTTGATGAGTCTTGATTTTTAGATCAATCAGCTGCCAGACAAGAGTGTCCCTCATTCTACAATTAATGTTTCTGCTCAGATTTCTGAGCAGTCAGATTTTTTAAGATTGAAGCTGTTGGGACTAAACTGGGAAGACAATTAACACACCCCCTGAGGAACAGCATAGTTGGTAAATGAATAGCTGGGAGGTAAATAATCTAAAGGGTTATAATCACTACCAATGAATATAGAACTATCATACCGTCTATTATCCGTCTTCATTGGTTTCTGCAAACCATCTTCTGTTGGCGAGCGCTTTCGGACATTGTCCATCTTTGTGGCCGAATACATGTGTTCACTAAAGGTATGATAGTTCCATATTCATTGGTAGTCATAATAACCCTACCAATGAATATAGAACTATCATACCTTTTATTATCCGTCTTCATTGGTTTCTACAAATCAGGCAGTTGAATACAGACAGTAACAGTGAAGACATGTATTCGGCCACAAAGATGGACAATGTCCGAAAGCGCTTGCCAACAGAATATGGTTTGCAGAAACCAATGAAGACGGATAATAGAAGGTATGATAGAATAGCTGGGAGTGTATCAGTGCCAAAATAATAACACTGAGAATAATTTTGATTTAAAGAGATTTATCTCTCCAGGCTTCAGGGGTGTGTCCCTCAGAAGATTAATGAAAAGCTCTCAAGACTCTGTCCTCTGTCCCGTTAGATGATAAGGAGACTATAAAGGGTGTGACTTGGGCTAAGGGAATCAATATTGACCAAAATGACAATGACCTGAAAAGATTAGTTGCTTGCTCGACAAAAAAAAAACCACATTACTCTGTTATGGGTGCTGAGAGCCAAGGCAAAAAAGCTGCAGCTATTTTGGACAAAAAGAGAGCCTAAGACTATAATTGAACCCTTTGTTAGCTATGGAGTACAACAAATCTTCAACAGTTAAAGTAAGAAGTTGCAGGCTGGGAACAATGAGTGTGAATCTTCTGGAAAAATAAACATGGGAAACTACACTCCAAATCATTCTTTGAATTTTCTGGTAAAAGGTCAACTATTACTTCAGCTAATCATGAATTAAGTAAAGGTAATTAGTCAAACTTCCCAGAGGAAACTGTACAATTGAGCATCAAAACAATATAGAGATGAAGGAGAATTCAGCCTGCAGACTAAGCTTAGAGGACGTGGAGGCAGCATCCTTTTGATAGCTCTGAATCTTACTCCTAACCGATTTCATCAAGAACAACTTTTAAGCTCAATGATTGTATACAGATGCAAGGTACTGAGACTTATTAAAGGCTAAATTTCATATAAAATAAGTATAAGTAGCTGATCACCGGTGTCACTAGAGATCCAGCAGGTAGAGGTTATCAAGAGTTGGACAGGCTTTGCTATATTTGCAAAAAAAAAAAGAATGAAAAAAAAAATTAAAATGATGGAAAATTAAATATATTAACACGAGAACTTATAGTAAACAATTTTAACTACAGAAAAATCATTGTATGCAGTGATCTAGCCATGAATCTAACATGGCAAAAACGAAATTCATCGGGTTCTGTCTAGGTTGATCTAAAAAAAAAAAAAAAAAAAACTTTTAAAAAAAGTGTATTTTTTAATTGTAATTTAATTTTTAACAGCCGTGAACATTAGATCCAGGTGGCAACATGTCCTCTCTCGCCTTCATGATAGCCTACGATAAAAACCAAAACGTCGAAAGATAATAAAAAAATTTTTTTTTTAAATTGTATTTTTTTGGATCGACCTTGACCGAACCCAACAAATTTTTCGACTAATAATCTCCCACAGTCAAAACTCTTCATTAGAAAAAAGAAAGTTTCAAATGGTTTATATTTTCTTGCAATTAAAAAAGTAATTGAATTTTAAGGTGGTAGATTGACAAAAAGATGAATGCCAGACTTTACCTTTATTCTTTTTAATAAATTAATGAATAATAAATTAAAAATATATAGACAAGGGAATGACACTATAATGCCCATCTTGCACTTAGGGTGCACAGCTGAACCAATCCAGCTTGAAATCATGCTACAAATTCTATAAAGAAGCTAGGCAAAATAATTTTTGTCATTTTACAAAATTCCTCTGTTAAATGAATTCCCTCACACCAAGACAAGAAAAAGTTGACAATCTATGATGAAGCAAATGTTCTCTATGCTGAAGGCAAGTATTGCTACTTTAGTATTGTGGGCGATACGATACAATTACACATAATTCTTTCTAGAAGAGTTGCTGCCTATTATAGTTGTTTCTTTCAGTCCCTTACCTCATAATATCCTAACTTTCTTGGCCTTGCTTGGTGTGATTTTCCAATACTCATAGCTATCAGGTAAACTTTTTTTTCCCAAAAATAACAAAGTATTTGTTTTAATTACTTTTTTTTTTTTTTTTTTTTTTTTTTTTTTTTTTTTTTTTTTTTTTTTTTTTTTTTTTTT
>KZ807309.1:34549-48887 GCA_000696205.2 Oncopeltus fasciatus | reverse complement strand
TTTGGTCGATTTTCTCGTTTTTGATCAGTAACATCAAAATCACCACGTTTGAAACGTTGAAACCAACGTTCACATGTCTTGACGGTTGGAGCAAGATCGCCATAAGTCTCAACAAAAATTCGATGACATTCAGATGCCTTTTTCTTTTGATTAAATAAGAAAATCATGACATGCCGCAAATGCTCTTTATTTGGCTTAAAATTAGACATTTTTAACACCAAAGAAAGGTATGATACGTCCACGTAAACGACTTAAAAACAACTGACTTTTGTAAACAAATGACTAACAAACAAAATAGCGTTTAGAGATAAGCAAATCCTTCAATAGGCTAAGAGCGCATTCTATTGGAATTAAAACGACATTTTAAACTTGCATACCTGGTAATTAAAAAAAACGATTTTAGAATAAATGTACTTACTTCATCTGTATATTATCTCTCGAGTGACTAACAATTCCATTATAAAGATGGCCCAAAAGAAATCCTTTTTAAAACTAATTTGTTAATATGGCCATATAAGTTGAAATTAATAAATGAGTTAAGCTTACTGGAGGTGAATTGGGCTCTCCAGACGAGCTTTGGGAGAGTTTTGCAACTGGAACTCTTTGGTCATCAACTTCTGTAGTAGGTGTAGAGATGAAGTCTGGTTCAAAAATAGGTGGAGGCACATTAAGAACTAAATCACCAGCCTCTGTCACATCAAAATCAATAGGAAGAATAGACGGATGCTGCTGAATTTGAGTACTTAATATACTTAATGAATCCTGGAAAAATAATCATAAAAGCACCTGGTATTAAACGAAATAGAAAAGCTTATATTTAAAGATAGTTTATACAAATAATAAATTTATCATCAATTTAAAATTGACAGCTTTGATTTTTGAAGGAAATTGGCATTGAATACAAAAGTAAAATGAAATATAGTTGTTTAAGATAGAATCTCAAAGCTGACAATATAGAAAAATACCTATTAAAAGGTGATGTTAAAAAAGAACCATGAATAACTATTTCAAATTAATTTGAATTTAAACAAACTTGAACATAAAGAAAGGCAACCTAACAGGACAGTGGATGTACCTCTCAGCCAAATAGACATAACCTTCACATTTATTTAAATCATAAAGGCTTATATGAATAACATAAGTGAGTTTAGATGAACAATTCAATTGAAACACTTTTGCAGGTTCTGAGCAATGGTTTCAAAATTTGGTGAGATATTTTGTGGGACATGTTAGCTAAAATAAATGTAGTCTACCTTTCCATGAGGTAATACTATAGAAATACAAAGAGATAAAAAAATAAAGTATGGCAGATGGTTTCAATGTTCCAAATTTGGCTTGGACAGCAGGTTACATTGATTCAAATTATTCTTGCGTTCACGCTTGTAGTAGCCACAGTAATATAACTTTATTGCTGTCTCTCTTCAATAGTATTTTTTTTTTCCAGAGAATTTTTGAACATTGTATATTTAAACAAAGGCAATAACATTTATTTAACCAAAACAAGTTAACTAAAGGCTCTGTAACGAATTTATAGATTAAATCTTGTTTAAAAATCCAAAATTTACATCATAACAGAGTAAACAAAACTAACAAGATAGAAAATTACCATAAAGTTACATATATTAGTCTACACAATTCAAAGCTGATGGATTTATTTTGATTTGATGGTTATCAAAAGCAATACTGACATTTTTTAGACAGACTCATAGTCTGACATGCATCAGAATTAATCTTCAATTAGAATAAAGCTATGGTATCAGTCACTTACAGAAGAATTTAGGACAGAAGAAGTACTGAGTAAGAGTACTAAAGCACAGCGAGAGTACAAAGTGAGAGTACTAAAGCACAACTTCATAACTTTAATTCAGAGAAGACAATTTTTTTCTAAATTATTCTCAAGGAAAAAAAATTTGATTTCCTTGAATATGACTGATATCATATGACTGACAAGTTTTTGTGGTTCAATAAATCGTTTTTAAACGATTAAAAACTAAAATAATAAAGCCATAATCACACATAAAAAAAAAAATACTTGGAGGTAAATTTGTTGACCATCGGTTTTATAAAGAGAAGATTATCAGGAATTCGGTCTTGGTAGTTGAAGAATTAAAAACTAATTTATAATCTCAAAAGTTTTATTTTATCCAACGTTTCGGCCTGAATTTCAGGCCTTCATCAGGGATGAATATGAAGATAAAACATAGAAAAATAATATAGTTGCACATCAATATGTCATAATCTAACAAAGAATAACTAAATGAAAGTATAAAACTGTGTGCAATCGACCATATAAAATTCATGAAAACGCTACTGAACATATTGGAGAAAAAAAAATTATTTGTTATATTCTAGAGTAACAACAAATAGGGTGATGGGGTGAGAGGAACTTGTGTTCAACAATTTTTACGAGACGGATCTGATTTTTTATAAATTTTTATTTGAGAGTTGTGGAAGCCACAAATGCCAGGAATATGGTCACACTAAAAGATACTGAGTATGAAGAAGAAGAAGAAGAAGAAGAAAAATATACTTTATTCTGGGACAGTGGTCCCCTAGAATAACAGCCATGTACATTAAAACATTTCATTCTGGCCTCATTAATTTACAGAACATATAAAAACAAAATTAATAATAACAAAATGAAACTTGTCACTATTTTTGACAAAAAATTCATAAAAAGAAAAAAAAAATTATTTTAACTTATAAAATAATAAAACTGCATTAAAATAAATAAATTTAAAAATAAATTTTTTTTAAAAGTGCAGATGAAGAGAGAAGAAAAAAAAAAAAAATACATATAAATACTTGAAAAATTATTAAGAAATACATTTAAAAAGAAAAAAACAATACATAAGAAAAAAAAAAAAAAAAAAAAGCAGAAAACAGATCATCAAGCTCTAGGTAGTAAGGGATTTAGGAAAAATGCTCGTCAGGAAGTATTCTGGTTTGAGAGGAGGTAATTAAAGAGAAGTGATTTAAAGGTGGAAAGAGAGGATGCCCGACGAATGTTGTGAGGGAGAGAATTCCAGAAATGCGTGGCACGCATGAGGAAGGATTTATTGAATCCTGAAGTTCTATGGGAAAGAGGGTATAGATCTGACGGTCGGGAACGGGTAATGCAGGGTTGGACAGAAAATTTGAACTGGAGGAGATTGTATATGTAGGAAGGAGATTGTGAGGAAATTACCTGGTACAGAAAGGTACCAAGGAAATAGTTTCTACGGAAAGAGGGATAGAGCCACTCCAACTCGGCGTATAAGTTTGTTACGCGGGAATCCTTTGGAGAGCCGAATATGAATCTAATGAAACTATTCATTATACGCTTTAACTTAGTCTCAGACTCCCCGCTGATCCCGCCGTACACCACAGAGCCATAGTCGAAGTGGGGGAAGATTAAGGATGAAACTAGGAGTTTCTTAGTTGCTTGTGGAAGGAGACAACTATTGCGACGAAGTTGATAAAGGGTGGAAAAGCAACTTCGGGAAATTTGGGAAATGTGGGGTTTCCAGGAGAGGGATCGGTCAAATGTCACTCCCAGATTCTTCACTGTAGGATAAAAAACTATAGGAGTACCATTTATAGATAGTGGAGGGGACGGAGGGAAGCTGGTAAGGAGGTGACTCGAGCCAATCACAATTGCCTTTGTCTTACCAGCGTTAAGGCTTAGCTTGTTACTTACAGCCCACCCATATATGCTATCAAGGTCCTCTTGGATAAGGGCAAGTGCTTCATGGAGTTCAGGAGGGGAAAAAGAATAATATATTTGGGTGTCGTCCGCGTAAAGGTGATAGGAGCAGTGTTTTATACATCTGGGAAGGTCATTTATGTAGGAGCAGAATAGAGAAGATGAGATATTGGAACCTTGAGGTACGCCAGAGGTAATAGGAAGGGAAGATGAGGGAGGCTGGTTAGGAATAAGGACTTGTTGGGTACGATTAGAGAGAAAAGAGTGGAACCACAGGACAGCACTTCTGGAGAACTCTAGATGGTGTAACTTGGAAAGGAGGAGGGAATGGTCGACTGTATCAAATGCCTTAGAAAAATCGAGAAGAACAAGAATTGTTATTCTCTGATGATCAATAGCTTTATGCAAATCTGAGGTGATTTTCACTAAGGCTGATTGGGTGGAAAAGCCAGGTCGGAATCCAGATTGAAGGGGATCAAGGAGCTTGGAACACTCCAAGTACGTTGATACTTGACCCTGAACAATCTTTTCAAGAGGTTTGGATAGGGCGGAGAGAATTGATATGGGCCTAAAATCATTTAGTGAGGAGGGGTTAGAAACCTTGTTCAGGGGCTTGACCACGGCCCTTTTCCAGGAGGATGGGAAAACTGAGTTCTGGAGGGAGAAATTGTAGATGTGGAGTAGGAGGGGAAGGATGAATGGGAGACAAACTTTTATTAATTTGACCGGTATGCCATCCAAACCCACCGCATTGGTGCGGATGCTCAGAACAGCCCTTACAATATCTTCAGGGACGATGTGGGTAAAGAAAAATGCATTGGGATTGAAAGGAGAACAAGTAGGTAATTGTATAGGAGTGAGGACAGACAAGGAAGGAGAAGATACAAAATGGGAATTAAATTCATCAGGAGTTGCCGGGTAAGTGGGAGAGGAGTTCATGGTTCGGGAGAGGGAAAGGCTTCGAATGATTCTCCATTTCGATTTCAAGTCAGGAGAGGAGGACAGGGCATTATGGATATATTGAGATCGAGCCTTCCTAATTGCAGCCTGAGTCCTGTTTCGCAAGCCTTTATAGGTAACATAATCATCGGGATGCCCTGTTCGCCGATGACGCCTACGTGCAGCCTCTCGCCTTCTCTTTAGGTCTCGAATCTCAGAATTCATCCAAGGGGCAGGAGGGTGGCGAATGGTTAAGGTTTTTAAGGGAGCATACTTGTCGAGTACAAGAAGGAGATTGGACGTGATGGTCTCTACCATGACATCAATTGAGGAAGAGGAGTATATAGAGTCCCATGCCATGGCTTCCAAATCAGGAAGGATGTCATCGAAGGATAGAGAATCAAGGTTCCGATGGGATATTATTTTAGGAATGAAGGGAGGGGCAGACATGTTGTACGAAATTTGGATCAAGTCATGGGAAGATAGGAAGTCGACAGGATGTTGTGAAGAGGAAACGAGGTTATCAATTGAGTCTATGACACATAGATCGAGCCAGGTGTCGGCGGATCTGGTATGGTGAGTGGGATTAAAATTAACAAGGTGTAGGTTGAGGGAATAAAAAAGATTTTCGAGGTATAGTTTATCATGGGAGGAGGATAGGAAATTCGTATTAAAGTCACCGGTGACTATAATATTCTTGTAGAAAGGGATGTAATTGTGGAGAAGGGTTTCAAGAGTGGGATCAAGAGGGACATGAGGAGGGCGATAAATGATTGCAAATAGGATCGGGTTGGAGCCACACGTGATCTCAGCAATAAGATATTCAATGTGGGGGAATTCAGAGGAGGGAGAAGTGGACAAGACGCGAGCTCTAAGGTCAGTGTGTACATACAGGGCTACACCGCCACCTACACGACCAACTCGGTCATGACGTAGGAGAGTGTGATAAGGAAGGGAGACTGAGGAGGAAGGGATTAATGGCTTGAGCCAAGATTCGGATATGGCAATGATATGGAAAGGATTACTTGTAAAGTATTGTAGGAATTCGTCATAGTGAGCCAGGAGGGATTGAGCATTTACGTGACATGTAATAAGAATATTACTCATAGAATAGTAAATAAACAAATAAATAATATATGAGGAATTTGGTATTCAAGGGGTAAGACACATTGGCATTTATAATGAAACGAAGAGTATAAATAAAAATCAGGGAAAAGAAAGCAGTGACCGAATGAAAAGCTCAAACAGAATAATAATAAAATGAAAAAGTGAATAGGGTCCAAAAAAAAATAAATAAATAAAAAATAATAATAATATAAAACTCCCTACATTTTGTATTATATAAATATATGTATATAGAAACGCGGATAATAATAATGTATACCAAATCCCTTGCTGAGAAAAAAAAAAAAAAAAAAAATACAGTAATAAAACATAAGAATACAGTAAATTCCAGAAAAAAAAAAAAAAAATGGAAGATATAAAGTAAATTAAATATTTTGGAATAACAGTTCAAAAAATGCCCAGACACAATTAATTTAGCTGGCAGTGAATGGCCCGAGTAGGGAAAATCCAGGAGAGAAGCCGAGGATCGATAGAAGGAACATGAATCCTCCAGTCAACCAAACATATCCAAGTCCTCAGGTATGTTAATGATGATAACCGGCTGGCCATCATCTCGCCGACAGCGCACCCTTCCGCCCCCAAACCAAACGTACTTTATCTTCCCGGCCGCTTTCTTCTGGCGCGCTAACCAATAAAGTCGTCGATTAGTCGGGCTCATGTCCTCACTGACGTAGATTGGGTGGCTGTCGTTGTCCTCCCAGCCTAGGTGACGAGTGTTGAGGTCCCTTTTCACTTTCCTTAGCCTCACCAGCTCGTCCCTCACAGACTGCCGGACGAACTTCGCTAAAATGACCGGAGGACGGGGATCGTCCCTTCGAGATCGGAGACGCTCTACGGTGTCCAGGTCCTCAGCGTTCAACTTGAGGCCAAGGCTAGCTCCAATGGCAGTCACCAGACCGGTGGGGGTCTCGCCGGCCCTGACAGGGATCCCCCGTATTTCAACCGTTCGGCCTCGAAGATCTTGTTCTGCACGATTCAGGCTAATTTCTAATTCTGTCACTCGGGACTTAAGGGTTCGATTTTCGAGGACTAGTTCGTCAAATAACTTGGTTTGGTTGTCTAGCCTGTCTTCAATTTTCTTCAGCCTGTTGCTGTTCTCAAACCCCAAATCGCCCAGTTTATCCAGAGACTCTTTCATGCCTTTTATATCCTCTCTTATATCCGGGCTGACTAACTTTTTTAATGCCGCAATCTCTTGAGTTAGCGATTTTAGGTTTTCTAAAATAACGTTAACTCCTTCCGATTGAGAGCCGCCAGACGGGTTGTCGCTCAAAGGAAGAGCCTTCTTAGTTCTCTCACACTTGGGACAAATCCACGGTTTTTTATTTACTTTCAAATTTTCGACGACTGTGTCCTCAATACTGCAGCATCGCCCGTGGTACATAAATTTACAGCTTTGACAGGCGAGTGAGCTCTTGTCGTCACGCGAGATGGTATTGCTACATACAGGACACTGTGCCATGACGATGCTTGTAAATAATAAACACAGCTGACTAACCTTATCTGAAGTCTGCTATCGAGTGATAGAAGTAATCTACTTAGGCAGATAACGACAGAGAGCTGATAGCTAATACCTGCGAGATTGTCAGTCCAGATAACCGCTCGGTTCTTCCAGTCGATCCCACTCTCCGCAACCACTCAAAACACCCCGTATTTTCAACTCCACAAATATACAACCAGACAGAGCTGACGTAATTGCTGTGACGTACAAGTAGCACGAAAATAGTTGAAAAATGAGCACTTAAAACCACTTTTTCGATAAAGAAATACGGAGCCGATCTTTACACACTGCCGTCTCAGGCCAGCAGAGCCAGTATGGTGGCTGATGTGTCAAATGTGGAGGGACACATCTCACAGGGGACTGTCAGAAGTCTAGCAGTACACCTGCTGTCTGTGCTCTTTGCCAGAAAAACCACCCTGCCAATTAAAAAGGCTGCCAGGTCTACAAAGATCTGAAGCAGAGGATCCAGCCCACCAGACAGCAGGACTCAGCACCTGTAGCTCGAAGGCCCCACCAGACAGCAGGACTCAGCACCTGTAGCTCGAAGGCCCCACCAGACAGCAGGACTCAGCACCTGTAGCTCGAAGGCCCCACCACCCCCAACCAGAAAAGTGGACTCAGGTTATTCTTATGCGAAGGCGACCTACCAGCCCAGAAAAGAAGACCCTCTTCCTCAATGCCAGCCTCCCAGGGAAGAGCGAACTGCCATCTCTCATGTTCCTCCACTATCAATATCTAATGATTTCCAATCCATGCTCCACTCCCTTTTCTCGGAATTTTCTATAATTGTGACCTTCAAAACCCCCCGTTTTTCACTCCTCTGGAAATTTTCTGAAATAATCCTATTTCCCAAACCCGGTAAACATTCTTCTAACACATTATCCTATCGACCAATTAGCCTTCTTCCTTTACTTTCCAAGATATTTGAGAAAGTTATTTTAAAATGAATAATACCTATAATAACTTCCTTAAATATTCTTCCTTATCATCAGTTTGGCTACCGATCCCATCATTCTACTGTCCAGCAGGTGTTTCGTGTTGCAGACTTTATTTCCTCTTCCCTCGAGCAAAAATAATTTTGTCCTGGTGCATTTTTAGATGTCACTCAAACATTTGACCGAGTATGGCATACTGGTCTATTATATAAGCTGAAGTCCATATTTAGTTATGGTTCAAATACCATCTACCTAATCCTTAAATCTTATCTTTCTAACCATTTATTTAGGGTCCAACAAGGATCAGATTGCTCTGAACACTACCCTGTGAAAGCGGGTGTTCCACAGGGCAGTGTGCTTGGACCCATCCTTTTTATCCTTTATACTGCAGACATCCCTACTCCTCCTAATACTCTATTAGCTCTCTTTTCAGATGACAAAGCGAATCTCTCCTCCCATCCTGATTCCAAGACCGCTTTTAACATTTTACAAAACCAACTTGATGCTATTCAGCAGTGGTGCAGCAAATGTAAAATTAAAATAAATGAGTCCAAATGCGCACAGGTAAATTTACAACTAAGAAAAGATTCTCCTAATAATGTTACATACAATAACATCCCTATTGATGGGGTTTTGTTCTAAATGCATGTTAATAGACTCAGCTAAAAGTGGTTTCTCTAGGGGTTGGGTTCAGTTGCAAGAAGTGTGAATTTGTCAAAGTCGAAAGTATGTTTGTCAGTAGTAGAGTATTTTAGAAGAGCAGTAGTGGTTTTTATTTTTAATGTCATGTTGTTGGCTGATGGTTGCGTCGGAAGTATATAGGTTTAGTGTACGAGTTAGTAAGTATGAAGCCGTCGTGGTTTCTGATTAGGAGTAAGTCATGAAATGGGAGTTGGTTGTTAGATTCTAGTTCTATCATAAGTTTTAAGCGGAGATGGTAAGAATTAAAGGAATTGAGGATTTCTCGTACTTTGTCTGGGTTGAGTAAGAGATCGTCTACATATTTTTTTTTTATCAAAAAGATGTTCAGGAAAGAGAGGAGAATTGAGTCTAGTAGGTCATTCGTTGTGATATTACCTACATTTAGGATGAGGCAATTTCCCATGCCCATTCCAGATATCTGTTTGTAGAATTTTTTTTTTTTTTTTTTGGAAGAGTAAGTAACCGAAATTTCAGCACAGTGAGACAGTTTGTAGGTAAGAATCTAGTGGTAAAGTTGTGTGTGGTTCAATTAAGTGCCAGCTGTTATTAACTATAGTAAGGCTTTGTCAATGGAACATTCATGAAGAGGCTGGTAATGTCTAGGGATGTAAGGATAAAATTGTTAGGAATTTTGAGAGATTTGATTAAATGTTTTAGGGAAAGGGAATTTTTTTTTGTCATAAGAGTTATTTTGGGTGAGTGCTTGTAGGGAAGAGATAGGAATTTACTGAGTTTAAAGGGGAGGAAATTAATGTTGGATATGATAGGATAGAGAGGGTTGTTTGGTTTGTGTATTTTGGTGAGCCCATAACATCTGTGGGCTTGAGAATTGTAGAAAGTGAGGCTCCCATATGTTTTGTTGTCTATATGTTGTTGGTCACGTAGTGAGGATAAGTGTTTGTTGAATTGTCAGATGAGTGAGTTAGTTGGGTCTTTGTAATTGGTAATGAGGAGATATGAGTCATTGTGTAGTGTGTGCATTTTTTCCAAGTAGTCTGTCTTGTCCATTATGAAAGTTTTATTTCCTTAGTCTGCTCGAGTAATAATAAAGTAGTAAAGTTATTTTGAAGGAATGGGGTGATTTGAGGTCATTAAAGAAGTCAATGGAAAATTGGGAGTTATAGTTGGTTGGGGTATGGAAGTGGTTACTTAATATGTTGCTGATGCGGAAGCATGAAAGTTCTTTCTTTTCATCACTTACATTAAATAAATTATCCCTGTGGGTGAATTCTAAGTTTGTTAACAACTTGGGGATGACAGTATTATAGTTAGTATGTGGGGTGGCAAAGTTATTACCCAGACTGAAAATGCTGATTACATTAGACAGAATATTGATGGAAGAAATATGCACAAATCAGGGTTGGTGACGGTAGATTTTATATATTTTGTGGGTTGTAGGAGAGTTTTGAACCTGTGTATGTGTTATTGCTTTTTTTTTTTTTTTTTTTTTTTTTTTTTTTTTTTTTTTTTCCATGTTTTATGATCTCCATGTGTTTGTTTACTAACAATGAGAAATGGTCAAAATCTACTTCATCAATATTTTTTCTAATCGTATCAGTTACAGATTTTATACATAGTTTTAAGTATGAGATTTTTTTAATAAACTCACTGATTAATAAATTTAGGCACAATTTTTAGGAAATGTCACTGATATTGATGAATTTAGTTTTTAAGTTAAATACACTGGAAATTGGCTTTAAGTTGTTGGTTATAAAAAGTTTATAACCTTTATTTATATATTACATTCTGTTAAAAATAAATAAAAACATTTTGTAATTTGATAACAATGTATAATAGAAAATAAATGACATTAATGAAAGTTACATGAGGAGAGGAGGTGACCAGTGTCACCACTCTCAAATGTCAAAATTTAAGAGTTATAAAAAGTGGGTAAATATTGTTTGTGAGACATTTTAAGAAGAAGATCTGGTGTCGGTAGTGTTTTGTGTGGGAAGTGTGTAATTTTATTATTTCATTAAAATGGGGTTTAAGGTTAGAGTATGTTAGATTAAGATTAGTGAAAAATCTATCTACCTTGTTTTCCTATGTGTTAGTTGTCTGCTATAACCTCACAGGATTTTGGGGTTATCGTGGAGCTAAGAGGTAGTTGATGTTGAAGAGTGTTATTTGACTGGGTGATTTTGGCATTCTATTGTGATGATATGAGGTATGTAGTTGAATTTTGAGAAAACACTCTACTACTGACAAACATACCTTCAACTTTGACAAATTCACACTTCTTGCAACTGAACCCAACCCCTAGAGAAACCACTTTTAGCTGAGTCTATTCACATACATTTAGAACAAAACCCCATCAATGAAAAAACAGACAAAGACTATTTTTCTTCCACATAAAGTAATATTTTTCACATCCCAAAACAACAATCACCATAAGGCCACCTCAGAGCATTTATTTATTTATTTCTCCCCCTTTCCTACAGTAATATTTCCATGAACCTCAAGCCGTCTAATCCCTCTTATCCTTACCCCACTCCTACATCCATTTTCTGTTCCCTTCCACAACTCTCAAATAAAAATTTTTAAAAACAAATCAGTCATGATGTAAACATTGTTGAGCATGAGACCCTCTCTCCCCATCACCCTATTTAGTATGTTACTCTCAGAATATTACAATTTTTTTTTTCTCTCAATATGTTTAGTAGCCAGTTTTCATGAATTTTAGAAAGTCTATTACACAGTTTTATATTTTCATTTACATATTCTTTGTTAGATTATGACATATAGGCATGTTTCTATATTATTTTAGTATGTTTCTTTTTCATATTCAGCCCTGATGAAGGCCTGAAATTCAGGCTGAAACGTTTACTAAAATAAAAACCTTTTTGGTTATAAATTCGTTTTTAATTTTCTAACTACCAAGACCGAATTCCTGATAATCCTCTCTTTACAAAAGAAAAAAAAAACTGAGTCACACAGCCTACAAGATGTAAATATTTGCTTGTTTATTTACGAACTGTAAATAAACAAGCATATATTTCCTAGTAAATGAAAAAATTTATGCAATGAAGTATGTATGCAACTAAATTCTATTCCCAAATTTCGAGTGAAAGTATAGGCACAGCCTAGGATATATAAACAGTGGTGACAACAAATTCTGGTAATACAAAATCAGCAATATAACGGGCTTTTGAAAATTCTACGTCAATAATTTATTACAAATTCTAACTTTTATACAGTCAACTATTATACTTTTATATAGTCAAGTGCCATTTTGTAAATAATTTCAGGAATTTTTTTTTTTCATTCCAAAACACATAAAAAATATCATGAATTTTAACTGAGGGACAGTTGTGAAACAAGTTAAAAGATAAATGTCTTAAATTGGAGACATGAATGTAAACGAACATTACTTTTTCCACCGAGCAAAATTTATTGTCATACTATTGCATTACATGTAAAAGGGAGGGGAAACAATTCAAAAATAATATAATTGATAATACAGCGATTCAATACTACATACTTGGATTTAAAACAAGATGAAGACAAAGGAAATTAAATAAATAAAACTTCTAAACAATAATAAATAAATTATAATCAGAAATTCATAATTCAGTCTGCTCATTTAACTTAAAAAAGTAATAGAAAGATTTTATTTTCATATATCAGATTACTTTAAGTATAAAGAACAGATAAAATTGAATATAAAGGGACTGACCTGTATGGTAGCTACTCCTCGAAAAATAGGATTTTCCAAAAAATTAATAAGCAGATTAAGGTCATCATTAGTCTGTGATTGAAGTTTTACATCCTCACTCTGGTTAATGGTTGACTGAATGTGTTCCAGAAACAAAAGAGCGTTTGATATATCTGAAACAGGTTAAAACAAATTAAAATATGAACAAAATTGATTTAACAATAAAATTATTTTAAAACTTAATTACATATATTTTATAGACCCAGACAGCTAAAATCTTTCAGTTAATTTGTAGCAAATGTAAAATTTTGCTCATATGCAAAAATATACAAACCAGTTACTAATTGTCAATATTAATAAGAGTAATCTTATTTTTTTATTTCATTCATTTTTATTTCATTAGTGCTTATGATGGTGGGGAAAAAATATAATTCTGGCAAAAATGGAAGAGGTAAATATTCTGAAAAAAAAAACAACATATACAAAGCAAACTCCCATGGAAATAAATGAATGGTTTTTACAACACATATGTTGAAAAGAGTGGTCTGTACAATGCAAATATAGACTTACCACTCTCCTTTTCAATTTAAAACATCAAGAAACCTGATGAAAAGTACATTTATCTCATGGGATATTTCACAATGGACTATGGAAAATTGCTTTTAAATCAAGCAATTTTCCATAGTTCCATTTGGTTTTGTTTCAGACTGTTAGCAACACAGTCAGAAACAAAACCAAGAGCTACTGGAAATGACTGATGAAACCTCATTATTGATCTTATGTTTTTCTGTATATATTTAAAGAAAGAATCAAACAAGGAGCATATCAAGACCTTAGAAAGCCCTCCATAATTGACCCTAAGCTTAAAAAGTTCTTAAACTATGCCAAAGAAGTTAAGGATTAGAAGACTATAAATATTCTTTGTATCCCAGCTAAAATTTTACATAAAACATATTTAAAGAATTGCATAAATATGTTTTACAAGAAGAAATAATACACTCATCGTAATTCCATTGCAAATAAGGTTTGAATACAGAAAGTGCTATGTAGCTCCCACTGATTGACAGCCAAGCCAACAATTTTTGTTTTAAAAAATTAAACATTTATTTAATAATTGCATTGTCTGACTTATATATACAAGTCTCAATTGGATATGAAATTTTATAAATATGTATAGTGTATTTAATATTAGGAATTATATTTCTGTTTACATAAAAGCCAACCACATGAAATAAACTTAGCTAGAAATTTGGTTGTACAACTGCCAGTAAGTGATGGACAATTGTGAAATATAAGAAATTGAGATCAAGAGTGCCTCAAGCTTCAAGAAAGTCAACAATAGTGAAATAACAGATTTAGGTTATTTTCTTTTGGGTTTGCTATAGCAATTGTCTTATAAGTACAAGACAAGTATGTTTTATTGTCACAAATACAGAGATATATTAGTTTAAAACATATATAAAAGAAGTAATAATATTTACTATTCATTCAATAAAATAAATAACTAACCTGCATTTAGTGGCATGATAAGACCCATGGAACTCTACTCGGCTTTCCTGGAAGAACACATTTTTATCAATGAGGAGAATCACTTAATTGTAAAAAAGAAAAAAAAAGGAAATTTCATAATTTTAGAAAAGAGACATAAAGCTCTGATATCACTAATTTCCTGTCAACATTTAGTTTAAGTAACAAGTTAGGCACAGTTAAAATAACTAAGTACATACATGTTGATGAACCCTTATCTCTTGCTAACCAATATATCTTATCTATGTTATTATAATTTATTATTATAT
>KZ807308.1:503026-520179 GCA_000696205.2 Oncopeltus fasciatus | reverse complement strand
TATATGTATATATATATTTTGAACCTTCATTATCTCTAAGTGTGGAGTTTTTATCTTTCCTGTGTAGTATATCATTTCATGCATTTGGGATGGCATTTATTCATGAGACTAAAGAACTAATAACTAGGTAGTGGCTATGTAACTTGGTTGATTAATGACTAATAGATTTTAACTAATATTAAGAAAAATATTTGAGAGTGGTGTCACTGGTCATCCCCTCTCCTCATGTGACTTTCATTAATGTAATTTTTCTTTTTTATTATTCATTGTTATCAAATTAAAAAAGGTTTTTATTTATTTTTAACAGAATTTAATATGTAAATAAAGGTTATATAAAAAAAATACTAAGAAACATTGATAAATGGAAGAAAACCTTTCAAAAATATATTATATAAGAGATAGATTGAATTTAACATTCGGTTTTGGAAAGGGAATGTTAATGAAAGAAATTTAGTGTGTTTCATCAATTTTCCTACATTATCTTGGGTGAAGAGAGTAGGATGTAATGAGTTAAGAGTATCTGCCAAAAAATATTGTTGAATATATGTGTGAAAATATTTGTTGAAGATTCTCTGTTTCTTGAAATTCAATGTATATATTTTCCTTTTCAGTTAATTACAAAATGTAATTAGTGAAAATTAGATCAAAATTATAAAAGGGAATAAGAGTATTATTGATTACTATAGGGCTGGGGGAGGGGGACATGTAAAAGTTATGGTTGTGAATACCTCTTCTTGAATGGGTGAGGGGAGTGGACTGTTAATATGCCATTTTGTAAAGGGATGACACAATTTCCAATTCTAGAATGATGGATTCATTTACCCAGACATGCATGCCTCATTCGTTTTGTGAAACGAGTCGTTATCACACTGTTATTTGTGAAACAAATAGGAGTAGTCGGGAACTCTCTCTGACTCTGTTAGGCTTATATATTCTGTTTCCTATTTGCCATCAATGTTACTAATAATTGAGCAGGGAAATGTGAAGTATCCTTTATCACTGACTGGTATGTGTGTGCGACTATATATATATATATATATATGTGTGTGTGTGTGTACACTCACACACTTACACCCACACACATGATATAAAAGCCCATTCAGATTTTTTTTTGTTTTCTAAAAGAAGCTGTAAAAAAAAGATTTTCGTGCAATATTCCACTTATTCTTACAAGAATAATATGATTGTTAAATCTTTTCCTAGAAAACCAAAAAAAAAAAAATGTTATTACGAAAAGAATAATTTTAATAAAACAGTTAAATAAAATTATTCCATGTCATTAATACTATGGCAAGATTTTTGCAGACTGATGTTATTGGTTTCATATAGATGCTGTTTTATAGGTGAGATTTGAGTCAGTTCATTGCATTGTTTTACATTGAATAATAATCATTAATAACGGTTGATTGAATTAATACTTGTAGAGACCCAAGACTAGGTTTCATAAAATGTATTGGGGCTTTAACAAAATTATTTTCCTCTTTACAGATGTTTTAATATTCCTACTTCAGACTGTTTGTTGAGGTTTTTAATTTAAAAAATATCAATTTGATTAAATAATAACTGGCTAACATCGATGTGCATGAATCGTGTCAAGATGGTTGCATGCGAATATTTTTCGCTTAGCCCTAAAGCCAACCTTGAGAAGTGATAAATATAAACTGTACTTCTTTCTACAAATTTATTTTTTTCAAATTTCTTCCTCGACTACCTATTTTTAGTATAAACTATTGAATAATAACACGATCAAACCAAATACAAGGCCACTGTGTTGTTATTATTCACTCAACCTATACCTGTGCATCTTGCATTCCGTGTCAATAAAAATGCCACTTAATACTTATATTGACAAAGTTCCCTTTAAATGGTTATCATTTCATTCAATATGTATTATAAATAGTGGATATTGGTGTTAGTCTAATAAAGAAATGTGGTTATTTATCGTTTAACTTCTTCAAGGTGAAATATATAGTCCTTGTAAATTAAGTCAAATATTTCTTTAATTATAGTATTTAGTTGAAAATATTTATTTTATGATGGTTTCTCTGTGCCTGGGTATAATCATAAATTATTTTGCNAATTTATATATATATTTATTTATTTATTTTTTTTCTACATGGTATCTAGGGTCAACACATTTTAAAATATTAAAACTAAATTTGGTATTTTTAGCTTCTTTGTACAAAATGCTGAATGAGTTTTTTAATGGCTTAAATCAATCAAGGAGGAAGGGTTTTGGTGACACAAATGTCAAATCTTAACATCTTAGCTATTAGTAGCATTATGAAAAAAAAAAAAAAAAAAAAAAAGAAGGTATAATCCTTAAAATGTAATTCTATAGCACTTGTAGTCCATAACATTTATAACAAAAATGTATGTTAAGAAATATATTTTAGAATGCATTTTCATGGTGAGGTGGGCCTTTTTATTTTTAAAATATTGAAAGCCAATTTGGATTTAGGCTTTTCTTTGCAAACCCTTCAAATAATTAATTTTTTATAAGGAATAAAAAACTGTTAAACTTTACTCCATAAAAACCATTACTTGACTCTTGTCTGAAAGATACCTTGGCTCTGAGGATGAGACATTGAGTCTTGAAAGTGCTCAACTTTAATTAAATATTATTACCGAGCAAAGTTTAACAGGTTTTTATTCCTCATAGCTTCGCCCCCTTTCATTAAAAAAACAAAAAGAAAAAAACCAAAAAAAAACAAAAAACGATTTTGTTGAAGTTGAATAAAACAAAGGGTCGGGTTAGAGGTAGACAAAAAATTATAATTGTAAACTCTTCATTTTCATAAATTTTGTCATTTATTCTTATTACATCTATCTTTAATGAAACATAGATAATCTGCTTAGCTTAAGCATGACAGACTTTTTATCTATGAAAAATTGAACCTTGAGAAATTTAGACACTATTTTTAAAGCGGGGGAGCCAATAAGGTGTTACTAAAGTCTAATAGAATCTTTCAGTAATTTGTTTAGTATTCGGCTGTGTTTCTCAACTGTTGGGCCCATATTGATTTCTGGAATCTGCCCAAGACTATAAAAATATAGTTATTTTTAGGTTATTCTTTGTTATGTTATAAAAATGACAGCTGTAAAGAAAACAATTTACTGCTGATGTGGATGAAAATTATTATTTACATCATTAAGGTGGAGTTAACCTTTGTGAACTTGTGAAATCTGCATTAATAAAAATAGAAATTAGTAATTTTACTAAAAGTTTACTAAAGAGTGCAAAAATTAATTTTTATTATTGCTAGGAAAGGAAATTTTCACTGCTGCTGATCTTATATTGTCATTTGGTTTCCTTTCAGGAGGCCCTCTAATTTCACTGCTCATTTTAAATTATTATTTTTAGTTGTTTTTTTTTTTGTATGAATAAATCATCTTAATTGACCTTACAAAATCTTAATCAACCCCCTTATAAAAATTTTTAGGTTCAAGACTTGTGGAATCAAAAAAAAGAAGTCCGCCTTAAAATGCCTTACTTAAAATTTCTCAAAAACACCGGAATTAAAATTGTTGTAATTTGGGATTTAGGTCTTATCTATTTAACAATTGGCCTAACTTCATGAGCTTTATTAAAAAAAATATAAGGGTATTAAAATAATTCATTTAACAACCAAGCCATTAAATCTATGGACCTGAGGTTTGCGGCTAGTAGATGAAAGCCCAATGGCTTTACATGTTTTCTTAATTTTCCTTATTTACAATGATTATTCTGTAAAGTGATGAGTTGGGATTTAAAGCAAATGTTATCGTCACATATTTTTAATTTTATTTGATTGCACAATTAATATACTACAAAATTGTAAAAATTTAAAATAAAAAACCAAACTGATTTCTTCAAAATTGGTTTGACCTTGTTTATGTTAGAGGTACTTATTCGATTACTTATTACGAGTTACCTTTAAATCTCTTTATTGGTCATAAATGTGTATTTTTGAAAAATTTGTTATATATATAGTAAATAGTTTTTAATAACATTTAATTAAATTCTAATTGTGAGATTTTACCTTAAATGTTTTGAATATAGTGGCTTTGTTCTACCTAGTGGAATAAATATTTATTTTGTTACAACATATCTCATTATGCATAGCTGGTTACTTATTTTATTTACGCTATTATTTTAAAATTATTTAATGTTGTAGATAGGAATATGTGTTGGGGGGGGGGNCATGACAAATGTTTTACTTAAGGAAAATTTTGGAGAATGAAAGGTCTAGAAAGCAATTTCTTTACTTAAGCAGATCAAAAAGGCATATTTAAATAAATTTTAAAAAATATAAATAATAGCTATTTTAGAAAATTTTCTAGTATTTTTCAATATTATATTTCTTATAAAACTTATTTTATTATTCAGTCATTGTAACCTGCAATTTACCTGGTTTTTTTTTCAGGTGTAACTTTCAAAGCACATAAGTTAATCCTTGCAGCATGTAGTAAACACTTCCAAGACTTATTTGAGGCCGCACCGCACTGCCCCAGTGTTCTCGTTATACTTGATGGCACCTCTTCAAGTAACATGTCCGCTCTTCTTGAGTTTATGTATAAAGGAGAGGTACATGTGTCACATGAGAGTCTCTCGAGTTTCCTCAAGGCAGCTGAGTGTTTACAGGTTGGAATTAATTTAATAAATAGAAAATTCATATTAATATTACATAATATAGCTACTACTGGTTAAATATATCCTTTGATTTATTTGTTTGCTTTTTGAATGAAAATTAGGTTTAATTCCTTGCTGAAGTCTAATTGCTCTAGTTATGTGATTGTTTAAAGTCTTGCTCTTCACAATGTTTTTTTCTATATTTTTGAGGATTACCAAAGATTTGTTTTGTCTAAATCTCCTAATTTAATTTAATTTCATGAACTTCATTCTGTAATTTATTTTTTATATTTAAAATTTCTCTATGCTTTTTACATTCTTTCATTATTTATATCCAAAAAATTCTCTTCGTTATAATAATCATTGAATTTGATTAAAAAAAAAAAAATAAATAGGAATTTCATTACTTATAAATTTAACATTGCCTATTGATCAACATTACTTAGCATTAACCCTAGTTTTGCTAGTGCATTTCAGTTTTTTTTTTTTTAAATTATTTTTTATGAGGTTAGGTTAACTTAATTTATTATTGTTACCTGTTAAAACTATTTTTGGTATGCTTACTTACTGACTAATCAAAAGTTTTAGACTGACTAATTATTGATAAATTGTATAATTATGACACAGAAGGAAATGTGTCAAAATAAAAAAAAAGGCATTTGACTTTATTAGGTAAAGAATGACTCTATCAATAAATCTATAGAAATTAAACTAAAGGGGTGTTTCAGGGATCAGTCCTAGGCCCACTGTTGCTTATATTGCATTTATAAATGACCTCTCACCATTTCAATCCTTCAATGAAGTTATTGTAGATGACTATATGAATATATTTGAATGAAAAATCTCGTGAAGAGTTAACTATGGATATAAATAACATAATTACAGCTCTTAATAATTGTATGGTATAGAACAAATTACTATTAAATATTTCTAAAACATATTATATGAGTTTTAAAATAAAAGTTAATGAACCTACACATTCAGACATTAGATTAAAAATTAAACTATAGAGGGCAAAAGTACTAAGTAATATTTTTAGTTTAAAATCTAAGTTGAAAACTAAAGTTAAATGAGTTAAAGAAAAACTAATTAAGATACAAATGTATTAATAAACATAAAAAAATATTAGACAATTAGCACTTAGTAAGTATATACCACTGGATCTGAGTTATATAGATTATTATTTGGGCATAATAATCTAAGGGTTGATCACCCCTAAACCCGATCCTACCTACCTAGATTATTGTTTTGAAATAACTTAAAAATTGCTTCAGAGATTTTAAAAATACACAAGTTCATAATTAGAGGAATTTTTAATTTCAATTTGTTTGCACGGTATTATTATAAAATGAAAAACGTGTACACTAATTTTTAAAAGTAATTTCCTTGGAAAACTATATTGTTAATGATAAATGATTTCATATTGTTTTTACATTTAGTGTTTCAGACATATTTAATTTAAGGCATAATTAAAGAAAAAAAAATGAAAAAATGTAGTTATTAATAAATATTAATTTAGTTGTGGTTTATTGTCCCACATAAATTTTAAACAATTAATGCGAGGGAATAGAATAAAATATCTATCTTTCCCAGCCAGGACTCGAACCTGGATCTCCTGCTTTCCGGGCCGGTATGCTTCCATACAAATAGATTTTTTATTCTATTCTAATAAACCACAACAAAATTAATATTTATAAATGAAAATTAAAAAATTAAATAATGAGAGTCGATAAATAGCTAGACAATGTCAGCTCCTTCGAGCATAAGACGATGTATTCGTCTTTCTCGTGGATCAGGCTCTTGCTAGTGTGTTGGGAATTTAATAGATTATCTAGCTCGTCCAGGTGGTGTAATGGAAGCATACCGGTCCGAAAAGCAGATGATCCAGGTTTGAGTCCTGGCCGGGACAGATAGATTTTTTGTTCTATTCCCTCATTAATCTTTTAAAATTCTAGATATTAATGATTTTTAATTATTACATTAATGATTTTCCAATTATCTAAATATTTCTCCCTCTCAATCAATTTTAGTCAGTTTCACCTAGTACTAATATTTTTCTTGGCCTCTCTTTTCTTCTGGTGCCACACACCGAGATGAATATTATCCTACTGCTGTCTGTTCTGCCTACATGGCCCAACCACTCTATTTGTTTAACCTTGAAATGTACTATAGCATTACTATTATACAGCTCATGTAGCTCAGCATTTTTTTGGTATCTCCTTGCAGGATTAGCAAACGGCTCCACTAAGTCTTATCTAAATTTTCTTTCCAAATATTTTTTAACATACTGATTGTGCTTTCAAGAAAGGTCATTTTTCTACATTGTCTCAGCTATGTATGTCATACTAGGACTTATCTAAGTATTATATAACTTTATCTTTGCTTCTGTTCGTGATAACATTGCCAAAAATATTTTGGTTAGCATAGTGCACCCAGTTTCCAACCTTGATCCTCTTGCTTATTTCACAATATAAATGTTATTTTGAGAATTAACTTTCACTCTCATAAAATACTAATAAAGCTTTCCTTTTAAACGACCTCTAAAAGGGGAATTCCATTTTCACTCTGATCTCTAGAGTATGGCATTATAAATAGTTTTGAAGATTAATAATTTATTGATTAGAATGATTTTTATAATTTCATAAAATTAAAATTTTTATTTTGTTTTGTTATTTTCTTAATAGGTCAAGGGACTCTCAATAGAACATGAGAAGCTGGCGGCAGCTGCAGGGGGTGGAACCCCAAGCGACCAACCACAGTCACCTCAAGCTGGGAGCGGCGGTAAGAAGGGAGGAGTAAACAATTCAGCATCAGGTGCTGCCACAAGCTCTGAAGAACTCCCCCCATCGACCTCGTCCTCGGTTTACACCCCTTATATGCCCTATGTGAGCTACTATGGTGATCCACCACGTAAGTTAACTTGTTGTATAATTATTTCAGATAGATAGCAGATATTTGTGTGTGTACATATGGATGGAAAAAAAATATATATACATACATATATAATATACACACACACACACACACACACATATATATGTGTGTGTGTTGTGTGTGTGTGTTTATATAATCATCTTTAAAATTAAGAATCTAAATTTAGTTATTTGAGGAAAATCAAAATTGCAATTGTTAATATCTTTTTTTATTTTTAGTGTTTTGAAAGTATAGAATATACGAGGCATTAAATTTAAATTCATTATATTAATGTTAATAACATTTTTGTGATGAATGCAATTAAGGAAAATATTTAGAATGTAACTAAGAGGGTTGAAGAGGTTTCCTTATTTTGCAAAGGGAAACTAAATTTGGTATTTGAGCTTCTTTTTCAATCTGTTAGTCAAATTTATTATTTTTTAGTAGAAGACCAATCTGAATAATTAATATAATCTATGTTTAGTTATTGATTAATATCTTCTGAATGCTCCTATGTTCAACAAATCCATTATTGACTGGCCTATACCTAAACTATGCCTTGTTTATTTTTCTCATTGTTCTTAATTGCTTAAATTGCTTATTTATTTCCATCTCTAGTGCAATTGCTTAGTTTACTCATCTCCTGCACAACTGACTTTATTTTTCAACAACTAAATTTTATTTTTCAGGGAAACGTGGTGAGAGATTAGTAAGGGCCAGTGTATTAAGGGATGGGTCGAAGGGTGATTCTCCTCTCTATACATCACCACCTCATTTTTCACCTCCGCCATACTCCCGGCATAATGATGACTATGACAGAACCGCTGCTGTGGAGACACCACCACCAGCTGCTCAACCTCCCCCTGATTTATGGAGGTCACCTTCTTGCCCAGAAGGTATGGGTGAGTATTTTTCAATTAAAATATTATTGAAAGTAATTTAAAAAATAGTAGTATATTTTGAAAATTTCTTGCGATTTAAATGTATTGTATTTTTATAATCATGCTTTATCCGAGCTCTTTCGGTGACTGCCATTTAGTGCTATAATGACTGAACATTTCCGACATTTTAAGAACCATAGGTTTTCAATGTTCTTGTTCTTATTCTTGTGCTAGTCACCATAAGTCTCTGTGATATAAAATAAAAGTTCATAATAAACTTAATGTTTATCTTTCCAATTTCTTTTTTCTTTCTTAATTTTTGTGTTTCACAGTGTCTTCATTAAACTGGAAACCCTTAGCTTTATTGAATTTAGAAACCAGAAGCATTTCTTCTCTTCTGAATCCTCCAGATGCATTCAGTTGAACTGTTGTTATTTTATCAAATCTGTCCATGTGCTTAAGTGTTTGCAAAGCAATAGATAAAACATATAATTTGGTGATGAATGATATGAAACATTTACTTGTTCAAAAATGGTACAGTAAAAAAAAATATATTCAATATCTTCAATTCATTGATTGTTGAAAGATTTTCTTGGATCATTTGGAGCACGATATCACATTAAATCCTTGATGTGTTGTATCAAATCAAGTAATTTAGATAGATTTTTTTTTACAGTTTTAAACCTGTCAGGTATTAATAGTAAATAGATCATTCAACATTTAGTGTTTAATTCATAAAGCAAAAAATTTTTGTCAATTATTGGTTATTGTTCTTTCAAAATTTGATGTAAAAGAAAAAAAATGTCTTATAAGTTCACGTAAATTGTAAGACCTATTTAATTATTCAGCATATATGATAATTCCTTATCTTGTAAAAGCAGACCAGAATTGGTTGGAGTCACACCATGAGGAACGACAGAATTTTTGTTTTAAAAAATTATAAATAAGGCGATACATATTATTTTTCCATGTCTGTACTTTAATTTCAAAATAACTTCTGCATGGATCCAGACTATGCTCCTTATTTAAATTTTCAGGATCTTGAGATGGGTTAGATTCTTACTGAAAGGATTGGAGTGGAGACTGATTGAAGAAGAATTAATAGAAATAATATCAATAATAAGAATAATTTTAAAGTACCAATAATAGAATAAAAGATAACGTTTTTTAAGGAGAAAAGTATCAATTTTTTTTTCTTTTTGAAAAGTATTGCATTTAGAAATTGTGAAGTAAGCTGATACTAAAACCAATTGCTCAATATTTTTTTTCTTTTTCTAAAGCTTAATTATTAGTTGGCTTCGATTTTTAGCACCTTCCCTTTTTATTGGCCTTTGGATCATTTATAGTTGATCATTCTTAGTTGAAGCTCTATTTCCTATATTTTTTCTTTCAAAATTTTGTGAGGAGCTTGAATGGCTAATTCAGCTGATCTCCCAACTTTTCAGTCAGATATGCCTATTTTTAAATTTATGAATGAGAACAGTAACAGCACTTTTGTGATTACATTTTATTTAAAGCAGTAGATAAGTTAATTAGAGTTGTCTATGACCTTAGTCTTTCGATCATCAATAGATTTCATGAAGAGAAATTTCTTGAAAAAAAAAAAACAAAAAAAACCCCCAAAAAACAATGTTATATATGTATTTTTCTTTATACTGCAATTCAATTTTTTTTTTTTTTTTGGTGTGTTATTAAAGTTCTTTAGTCATTTGAAGTAATTTTTTGCTTAAAATTCGAACCATATAAAAATAGGAAAAAATGTAACTTGTTTGAACAGAGTACCTTGGGGTATATAAAATAACTAAACTGATAGTCAAAGAAACGGATTATATTGAATATTTACTTTACATAAAGGTCACCAGCCATGCAGCCATTTCCAATCACAACTGAACACACACTAACAGACAGTGACTTGCTCTTATCATAAATTAATTAAACAATAGCAAGTACAAAATTAATTAATAAAACATTAACTAATGCGTAATTACATCAAAAACTCGACTATAATAAAATATCTTATACTTAAAAAATAACCATCATGCAGGAGTTGGTTAACCTAGCCAGATTTCCCATTTGTCATAAAATATACAAATTGAATTAAATGAGGAAATTCAATTTAAAAGCCTGAGAGAGTAATGATTGTAAAAAGTAGGACCACTAAAGTTTGCTTTGGCTGACCAAGAAGATAAAGTGGGGAAAGCGCTCATCCATCTTATTTTTTTCCCTAAATATGCTGTAGAACATAAACTTTGGAAAATTACATTTAATTCCTAATATATTTTAAAAACTTTTTTGTAACTTATGTTACAACAAAATATTACGATTGTAAATTTTGGCCTCCCTCTTAACACTTCCTTTCCTTCATCTGATTTAAACCAAAAATGAATTCCTTCAATTGTTTGTAATGAAAAGTCTTAATACAGAATTTGGTTTCTATATTTTAAAAATAAGGGGCACCCACCTAACACTTAAAATCACCTTAAATTCTTTTCATAATAATAAGTATTTTTTTTAAATATTGAAGAATAAAAATGTTATAAAATTACATTTTATACCTATTTTGGTCTGTATTTTTTTCATAACAATAATAATAAAGAATAATGGAGATATTAAGGTTTTGAATTTGTCTTCATCTATACTCCTAATCTTTTACTAATATCAGCCATTAATGAACTTATCCAAGTATTTGCAAAAAGAAATATAAATAATGAATTTGGTTCTATTATTTTATAATTTGCCGGACTCTAGGGCATATACAAGCAGCCTATATGTATATTCATGTATATGAATTTTATTATATACTATTTTAACAGACCTTATTTTCACTTCTATAATTTCAGATCAGTGAAGATCTGTTGCAATTTTAATTTCCAACATGGCACCAATGTGAATATCTTGTTGTACGTATGGTAAAACTAAAACTGCTTTAATTTCACAGATTATCTGATTTTTAATAATGTATGTTTTTGTGAATAATAAGAACATATAAATATTAAAGAATTGGAAATTACATTATACAAAATATACTGAATTCATGTGGAATGACTGGTTGTTTCTCTTAACTTTTTAACTCTAGTAATTAATTTGTTTATAGTATGCAAAAATATTTCATTAGGTCTTATTTTTTTTTAATTTATAAAGCATCAGACATAATATTCTATAGAACATATACAGTATATAATAGTGCTTGAATGGAGCTAAATTTTTTGTTTGTAAATATTTTGATATTTGATAAAAGGTGAGTTAGATTATAAGCTAAATGGACTGGATTGGAGACCCAAGTTAGTATTGAGAGGAAAATATGAAAAATAATTTTAAAGGACTGGAAAATATAAAGAAAAGTAATCTAACTTTTTTTTATTTTTAAAGAGTTGTGACTTAGTGTGGTGTGAGCTTGTTAAGGTTGGAGATTTTCTCTTATGTTTAAAAATATATATTTATATTTTAACATAACTTTATAATCTAGTTAAAGATAGTTAAAGAATAGAACGTAAAAACCATTGCTGGTAAAAAATTTGTTAAAGGCAAATTAATAGTTCGAGTGTCTCATATGGAATGATATCTATTCAGTCAGAACACTTCTACACTTCTTCAAAAACTATAATTTTTATTTTCAAATGGAGAGTTTTTTTGACTGTAGATATTATTATTATTAGATATTTTTTTGTCGGGGTTCGGTCAAGGTAGATCCAAAAAATACAAATTTAAAAAAAATGCTTATTTTTAAAAATTGTCTGCCAATGTTTCGACTTACGTTGTAAGCCATCTTCAGGGTTATCATGAACTTGTCCCTAAGATCAGTTATGAAAATGTGATCTTTGGGTCACGACGTCCCCTCTCGCCTTCATGATAGCCCTGAAGATGACTTACAACGTAAGCCGAAACTGCAGACAATTTAAAAAAATAAGCATCCTTTAAAATTTGTATTTTTTTTTTTTATCTACCTTGACCGAACCCCAACAAAAAACACCTAATTATAATTTTTATTATTTATGTATTAATTCTGAGCTTTATGTTTTACTCTACCTGGTAGGAGCTGTATAAAACAAGCAGATAAAGTTTCATGATTCATTAAAGATGAAAATAAATAAGAATAAATAAATAATTTTACCATAAATGCCAGTCAGGACAAAAGTAAATCCACTGTCCTTGGTTCTAGATTGACTGAAAATTTTGTATATGCAGATTTTGTAAATATCTTATTTTATGCAATAACTCTTTATGATACAAATGCAAAATAAATTAAAAATAAATAAATAATAATTCCACTTTTTATTTTGGATTCAGTCAAGATTTAATTATGTTGAGTTTCTCTCTCTCCCCATCACCCTGTTTGCCCTGATGAAGGCGTGAAATTAAGAAATAAAAACTATTTTTACACAAGAAATGCAAGGGAATAGAATAAAAAAAATCTTACTACCTCAGCCGGGACTTGAACCTGGGTCTTCTGCTTTCTGGGCAGTTATACTGACCATTACACCATCGATAGTAGCTATATAATTTCTTCTACTCCTCGCATTTTACTCCGACAATGTTAGCTTCTTTGAGCATAAGACAATGTATTCGTCTTACTCGTGGGTTTAGACTTAAAGTAAAGGGGGGGGGGGATAGAAGAAATTATCTATAACCTTGGTGGTGTAATGGTCAGCATAACAGCCTGGGGAGCAGGAAAAGGTCCGAGTCCCGGCTGAGGTAGTAAATTTTTTTTATTCTATTCCCTTGCATTTCTTGTATAAAATTAACGTTGGATTTATTACCACAACTAAAAACCAGTATTAAAAAAAGAAACTATTTTTGTTTTCATATTAGTTTTAATTCTTCAGTTCCCAAGACTAATCTTACCTCATTATACTTTATATGTTCTATAAACTTTTTCGGAACTCAAATAACAGTGAAGAATCACAAATATAAATTTTGGACTTCCTCAAGTCTCCTACTCCACAATCAATTTCTACCAAAAGTGAATTTTTTAACGGTTTGCAAAAAAGTGCTTAAATATTGTATTTGGTTTTTATATGTTAAATAAGAGAACCAGCACTCTCAAAATTACATTCTTAAATTTTTTTTTCCTTGGTTTAAATTTTATATAAAAATGTTTAAAAAATAACGTTTTACTCCTATTCTCTAAACATTTTTTTAAAATCTCTACCTGTAATGGAGATGGAGTTTTTAATTTAACCAATTAATGAGAGGGAATAGAATAAAAAAATCTATCTGTCCCAGCCAGGACTTGAACCTGGATCTCCTGCTATCCGGGCTGGTATGCTAAACCATTACACCACCAGGACAAGCTAGATATCTTATTAAATTCTCACCACAATAGCGAGAGCCTAACCCACGAGAAGGACGAATAAATCGTCTTAAACTCGCAGGAGCTGACATTGTCAAGCTATTTGTCGACTCTTGTCATTTACTTTTTTAATTTTTCTTTGTAAATATTTATTTGGTTGTTTATTATCCCACAACCAAATAAATATTTACTGGCCCGGATAGCAGGAGATCCAGGTTCGACTGGACAGAGAGATTTTTTTATTTTATTCCCTCTCATTAATTGTTTAAAATTTACACGGGATAATAAACCACAACCAAATAAATATTTTTAATTTAACCTTTATCCCCCTTGATGGATCTACCATTAATGAACTCGACCAGTGGTTGTAAAAAAAAAAAAAAAAAAAAAAAAAAAAAAAAAAAAAAAAAAAAAAATCAATTGGGAGTGAGATTTACCTGTATCGTTAAAATTCACTTTTCAATGTATAAGCCGATAATACTTGATTTCCATAAAAAAAAAAAAAAAGGCTGAAATACTGAATTTAATCTCTTTATTTTAAAATTGTGGACACCAGAGTTTGTACTGACAAATATAATATTCAATTCTTAAGATTCATGTAGTATTCTTTAAGTTCTAGGCTTCTATCCAGTATTAAATTATAAAAATCTAATAGTGAAGGAACAAAAGTCAAAATGTTAGCCGTTTTATGGAGTGGTTCGTAAGATCAAAGAATTAATTCTCCACCAGCTTTTTATTTTTTCCTATTTACAATTTAAATTAATTTAAATACAATAATAATTTAAAAATTTAATTATTGATAGGTTTTATAATAGAGTCAAAAGTAGATAGTTTATCTACTAATTCAGAAGTAGAGAGTTACTCTGTATCATGTTCAATGCATGGTTTGTCACTATTGGTTTGAATTGCTAATACCTGCACTAAAAAATAAAATCATACAGGGTCTATAATCTCAGTACTGCACTAGAGAAAGTATCATATTTCATACCGTTCCTTGAATAAGTTAATGTGAATACATTCTAAATATCCATGGCTGATTTATCGTCAAAACCTTAGGGCAGGTTAGAACCCACGGTGTTAGGATTGCTAAACCTGATGGGGAGGGACATGGGGGAACAGATCCCATGAGCTATGAATGTTAATACATATGATAACATATCTAAAGTCTGCTTTATTTATTTTTAAGTATAACTATAATTTTGAAGTGTAAAATGTGAAGAGTTATTTACTTAATCCTAAGATGATTTTAGTTGGGGTTCGGTCGAGGTAGATCCAAAAAAACACAATAAAAAAGTGTATTTTTTTAATGAAGGATTATCTGCCAACATTTCGGCTTACATTGTAAGCCATCTTCAGGGCTGTAGAAATACAATGTCATAAGAATACAGTAATATTTGAAATTAGTATAATAGAGAATTATAANAGTGGCTAGTCACAGTTCTATAGAGTTGTACTGGGCAGTGTGAAATGAAAAATTACTTATTTTCCTTCTTCCTTTTTCTTTTTTCCTTCTTCCATACCTAGAGAGGGCTACGTGCTTCCTATTTTGCCATATTATATATTCAAAACCACCTTGAAAAAGGAAAGCATATTGGGCTTTCTTGTTTTCTTACAAGACCAAAGACTAAATAATGGTTTAAGCACAAAAATTTTTTCTTTTCTATTTCTAGTAAAATTACTTACTTACATAGTTGATAATGTGAGTAAAGTCAAGTAAAAATTTATTTCTGGAAACCCTGGTTCTAGGACTGCAATCCTTAATTTATTGCAATTGAAGAGATATGTCACACATTCACTTCATTCTCCTAAGTCTGTAGTTAATACTTCATGACTGCAAGTAAGGTTTCTAACCAAAATTTTTTTCTGTTATTTGTCTGTACACTCATATACATATATATGTTCATAGGTTGTGCGTGGATTTAGAAATGTATTTAGGAAAAGTTGTGCTTATTAGCACAAGTATAGCTGAGCATTTGATACTTATGTAATATAATACTTGTTCTTGTTGTAAGGTCTTAAGAATTTTTCTCTACAATAGCTCTTATTCTTGCAAATTAACTTCACATTAACATATAGTACTGGCAAGTACTTAATCTTTTTCTTATAAAGTAAGTGACAGATTTGGAATATAAAGATACTACAGTTGGATGAATGGAAAAAATATAAAGATCTTTTAATTAAATGTTTCAAACAATCTTTAATTAACATTTAATTTATTGAATTTGTTTCAGACTTGAGTGTGAAAGTAGAACCGCCTGGGTCAGGAGCGACAGGAGGGGGTGGGACAGGGGCAGGAATTAAAAGCGAATGGTCTAATTATGGAGGCAGTACACCATCTCGAGAGGGAGAGGAAGGAGGAGGACTTCCACCATCTCCCTGGCAAGGCACCAAAGTTTCTTCAGGACCACAACCTCAGCCTCCCACAACTGGGCATAAGTTGACAACGACTACTACACCAGATGGTTAGTGAAACTGTATTACTTTTCATGTCTTTGAAATTCATGATATTAATAATAAAAATTTGTATTTTCTCTTAATATTTTTAATCTCTGTTTTAATGATCTTTTTTTTTTTTTTTTTTTTTTTTTTTTTTGGCAGGATAGTTCTTAAAAAATTTAATAGTACGAGATAAAATTCTCAGTGTTTATTTACATAGGTTAAATATAAGAATTACAGATGAACTGAATAAAAATAAAATACTCTTTTGGTTTCCTTTTAATTATCCATCCTCTTAATTGAAATTCATGTCACAACTTAGTATTATTTGTAAACTTCAAGTATGAATTAGGAATTTTGAATTGTCAATAACTGTTCTAAAAGTTATTTCTGTTAAACAATCCCTTGAAGTATTAAATTACCTGCTTTGATTTTTCTTACATTAGCTTGTAAAGTACTATTATTTTTGAAATCTCTAATAGAATATATACACCTTCAATGTTTAACAGATAAAAAAAAGTAAAAAAAGTTATATTTTTATTATTTTTGTCTCTTCTGGAGAACTCCCTTGCTCTAATCAATTTATCACCATTGTGTAAACTTATTGTATTCACAATAAAATGTTATTTTTTAAAATTTGGCTGAATAAATCACAGTAACTATAATTTTTTTTATTTTTATTTTTTTTCTATGTTTCAGGATTTTCTTTTATTTTGTATTTGGTCAAAAGTATTCCTTGGATTTTCTCTTAAATTATTCATATTGAAATTAAAAACCTAAACATTCTGTAATTTATGACAAAATTTTGATATTATGCAAAATAATGTTCATTTACAAGCTCCAATTAATTTACATGACAAATATCATTCTATAATAAAATCAGTTGGATAAATATTTGGAAAGGTTGAATTTAGGAAACATTTGAAGTGGTGCAGAGAGTGTTATAAAGTTTCTAATAATACTAATGCCAGATATAAACAAAAAATATTATTAAACTAATTCGCGGGAATTCTTCCATTCC
>KZ807308.1:462430-484159 GCA_000696205.2 Oncopeltus fasciatus | reverse complement strand
ATGTCCGATCTGCCATATATATATATATATATGAGAGACTAAAATTTAAAATAATATCTTTGTTATTATGAACGTTGAGGAGAAATGAAGGATGTAATAGGACCATAAAATTAATTATCTAGCGTATATATTCCTTAGAAATAAAAAAAAAATGTTTATTTACGAATACAAAAAAAATTAAATAATTAAAAAAAAATTTACATAGATTTTATATTATTTGTAACTTAATCCGCAGAATGTTCAATGGAATATTTTGATTATATTAGGATTTGTTATGTGCTCGAAAGGATGTATTTGATGAGTTTATGTTATGCATAACATGGCAGACCAAAATACTTAATTTTTTATTATTAAGTGATAAAATTTATGCAATTTAGAAATTCAAATGTCACATTTAATGTTTGGATGTACAAATTAATGTGTAACTTTACTGTACTTTTCATAAATGTACCCCAAAATGTGTATCAATTTAGGAATTAAATATTTATAAAAATCTTACAAAAATATATTATATATGGATGTATTTTGATCCCTATCGTGTTTGAGCACAAGTAGATAATTGTCAATCATATTGTGAAATTAAATGTTTTAACAGTATTATGGAAAATTAAGTCTAATTCGGTGTTTTTGTGTGTACTAAATAAATATCCATTTATGTAAGATTTATTTTATTTTATATGGGCATTTTGTTCTGTATCAAATACTTCATATTATAAAAAAAAAAAAAAAAAATGTTATTCTTCTCTTTCTATCCTTACTTTATTTTTAAATTTTGTCATATTTTGATTTTAGAGAATACTTTTTCTCCCTTAAATTTGTTTTTTCTTTTTATTTTGGGATATGTATTTCTAGTGTAATAAGGTATTTTGGATTTAATATTTGGTATTATCATTCGATGATTGTGAGCTTATTGTTTGACGGCAACAATTTGTACATGTCGATGTAGAGCATTAGGTGGTCGTAAGTAATGATCCGCACAGATTAGAATAATGAGAAGTATTGATAAAGAAAAAAATATATATACTTATATAAAGTGACAATTAAAAGATAATTAAAGATCAGGAAGATGGTGCCGATTGAGGCACTTAGAAAACGAGAGGATGTAAGGGGAATGAGATGGTCCTCATTTGACTGCTCAGCTATTTTTTTTGTTCTTTTTTTACTACCTAGGAAAATTAAAAAAAAAAAAAAAATTA
The DNA here is from genome assembly GCA_000696205.2 of Oncopeltus fasciatus. NCBI lineage: Eukaryota > Metazoa > Arthropoda > Insecta > Hemiptera > Lygaeidae > Oncopeltus > Oncopeltus fasciatus. The sequence continues at coordinate 482,963 of KZ807308.1, read as the reverse complement.
GCCAATTGGTAATTATAGTAAATGACACAACATAATAATTAAATAAATTGAATAGGAATTTTTACTAACGGAATGGAAAAGAATATTTTTTATACATGCGATCTTCATTATTCTTCAGATTTTAAAAATAATTTTATCCGATTCTTATGTTATTTAGATGAGATGCACGATCTACTAGCAAATACGACTATCACAGTTTCTGTTTTACTTTAGAATTTTTTAAAAGCGAAAATATTAGCCGTGAAGAAATGTTTCTGTACAGGATATAATAGACATTACTATAATAGTTAATTGATATGCTCCGGTATTGATGGGAATGAAATGGATGTACCAGCAATTGTTGGTTGAAGTTAAGGGAGAGTTTGCCTCTTCTTTGCGTGCCACTGTGATAATTATTTTGTTGCTGGCACATCCATATTATTATCCAAATCCGGCCGCTAATAAAGGTTTTTATTTTCCTCAATTACAGAAACATCTGCTTAATAATAAAATATATTAAAACTGATATATTTTTATTGATAAATGCGTTTATATTTTACTACTTTTAGATAACACAAATGAAATTAGCGAATTCTTTAAAGTGAAATGTGTCATATGTACATTTCCAACTTAGATCGAATCATTATATCGCAAAGAATATGTGGTTGTGTTGCCATAAGACTTATAAATGAATTGTATTTGTTATAAATACATAGGTAAATTAATACTAGCAAATGAGCTGATGGCTCTTCCCTTGTTATTCTTTCTGTTGGTAACCATGTACCTTACCCTCTTCCTAATTTTTATTTAATTATTTTATTGCTCCAACATTTAAATAATATTCCTCGTCTTAACCATCTTCCAGACCTGTGCATGTGTCAATCACTTACTGTTTATTTTAACCTCAAATTCCTCTATTTATTTTGTTTGTCCTAATACGGGAGAAAATCCTTGTGTGATTTGTCACCAAACAAATTTTGGTGTAATTAAAAATTTTTTGAGAACAATCGTTAAGAAATATGCCTTTAGAGCTTATTAAAACAATTACATGTGAAATAATAATTTATTTTGGTTTATCTTTTAAAGAAAAATTAGGCAAATTTATCCAAGAAGCGAAGTTTACTATATATAAATGTTTATACTACTTCAGCAATATCTTTTGTTTATAAGGGTTTATGTATTATAAATCTTGCTCAATTATTGTAACTTAGATAAATTGTAAAAGAGAAAGAAAAAAAAATGTAAATTGTCCGAATGAAATATGTATTACATAATGTCTGCCAATTTGTTGATACTGACAATGTAATAACAGTAATGAAAATTTTGTACTTGGATAAAAGCCCTTTAAGTGATAAATTGATGTTTGGTGATTTCATAGTTAGTTGGATATTCGATTTAGAGCATTCAAAAAGAAATTAGTAACCAAATAATTACAGAACAAGTAATATTTTTAGTGGATAAATGATATGCTTAACAAAATGTACCTGCTGAATCATATTCAGTCGTTAAAAACGACTTGAATGATTTTTGTAGATTAATTGAATTATCCAAATTAGTTTATTGTATATTGAATTATAAAAATATAAATAAATGGTGACAACCAATTTAAAAAAATTGAATAATTGAATTGTTGATTTTTATGTTTTAGGCAATTTTTTCTATTTATAGATAAAAATAATTAAATAGTACATATTCTATTGCATTTTGGTAGTTTGACTGTAAAAATAAAATAAATCTGCAAATTGTTGGACTGATCTTAGAATAGAAATTAACTCTGAGACTTATAATTATTTTAAAAAGTTTGATTTAACAGTTTTAAATTTAATAATATGAAAAATGAATGTGCCAATTTTGCTGCTGAAAGAAGTCCCCATGTTTTGTAAACATTTTTATATTTTATTTTGGTGAGTTCTAACATAGTAAAAATAATATATTACCAGGAATGGTGTTTGATTGACTGTCACAATTCTCACTAACTTTTTTTTATTATTATAAAAAAGAAAAGTTTTTGATCTTGTAACAGTTTCATTCTGGATCTGTTCCAATTGCAGTCTAAAATCTACTGGTTGCTTAGGATATGTATTTGTGATATTTCAAAATAAATTTTAAAACTAAAAATGAATTTATCTAAAGGCCCGATTTGTAAATGTCGGGAAAAATCTTTAAAAAAATAAATAAATATGGGGTTAAATTTTCATGTACAGAAATGGAATAAAAATGATTTTTTGGGGGAAAAAAATTATCATTTATTGTAAACCTTACTTAAAAAGTGGGGATTACTTTTGTAAGTTTAGCATTTAATGATAGAAATAGTGTATAACTTAAAAANACAAAACTGTAGATATATTTCTAAAATGCATTTATTCATGCCCACTTTTGTTACTATCAACAGACAATAATTTTTACATAGAACTTTAGGAAGTCCACATATCTGTAATGAGGTTAAGAATTGGCATGTTTTAAAAGAGGCCCCATTTTTAGACCACCAACACATCAGGTATGGCATATCCAGATAAAAATAGAATTGTCAAACTCACTAGCCAGTCAGGTCTCTAACAACTCGGTAACCATAATGACTCTAACAGCTTTTCCCCGAGGATAGGGGACTGAAGAACTATCCTTATTAAAGACGCTCTAGTAGAGGAAGGAGTGGCAAAAATAAAAACAGGGTGAAATCTGAACCTGGAGAGACAGTGAAGAAAAGTAAAAAGGCTATTCAATAAAGCACAGAGTATGGGTCAATTGGAGAAGTAAAATAAATAGCTGAATAGGATAAAACCATTAAAAAGTATAAGAGACAAACAAAGAACGAGGGAAGTTCAGAAGTTGCAACATAGCAAATAATTTGGTGTGACTGTAAAACACTTTTCTAGAGCATATTATTTTTATTTATTTATTTATTTTTATTGTGCTCCCTGGTTTTTTTGTATTTGGCCATGTCTCCATGTTGTGTAGAAGCATATTGTATTTAGATGTTAAATGTATAATTATAGAATTAAGCATTAATAATAAAACATATAAAAAGAAAGCAATTGATTTGCTTGGTTAATGGTTTAATAATACATTATATGTTTAGGATGTGTAGAAATTGTTGCCAATTTGTTACATTAAAATTATGAAAATTAAAAAAAAAAATTGTAATCCAAAAACATTCACACTATAAATGTATGTAGTAGAAATTGATTGGTCCATGTTTTTTCTAAATGTAACTTGTTTTTTTGAAAGTTAAACGAGGGAGTCAAATCCGCAAGACAAACAATTCTGTCAACAGGAGGCTCAGGTGTAGCTATGTTTTGCCTTACCTATTTTGCTGAAATAAAATGACACTCGAATATTTTTAGAAGTTACATCACAAAATAGTTATAGGGTAAGATGATCATGAAAGGTTTGTTCTTGCATTACATTTACATGGATACTTTAAAAGTACTAATAAAGTAAATTTGTTGCTTTATGTCTTGATCTTTATTTTTCCTATATTTAATCAACTTATTTCTCAATTGTAATTATGATTTATTTCCTTATTTTCTATCCAGTTTTTCAGTCTGTCCATTTACAAATCACAGATAAAGTGTGGAATAAAGATTTATTTGGATTTTCAAATTTCAAAAATATATTTTAATATTTTTAAGTATTTAAAAAAGTATCTATTTTTACTACTAATGTTTCTCTTATCTTAATAGGTGATTAACCACCAGGAAATATCCCTTTTTTGTAGGCTGAAATTGAGCATTACTGAAAGTGATGATAGCCATGGTATTATACTAATATTTTGAACGATGAAGGTAACTAAAATTATTTTATTTATATCATGGATACCGTGGTTATGTACAATTGAAGAGGTAATTGGGGTTTTGTCCAAAAATGTATAAATAATTTTCTTTCAAAATGTGAATATTTAAATATTGCACATTTTGAAAGAAAATATATAGGTGTATATATATTTTTTAACTTTTGGTCCAAACCCCAATTACTTCTTTATTTGCTTATTGAGAAAGATATTGAATATGTAATTTTGAAAATTAGGGGTCTCTCTAATTTTTATAATATAGAAACAAATTTGGTATTTAGGTTTTTTATTAATGTTGAAAAGATTCATTTGGTTGAAATCAAATCTTTTGGAGAGGGGGGTATAAAATACCTTTGTTTTTACATGAGTTATGAAAAAGTTTGTAGAATTTTACAAAATTTGTCACATTAAAAAAAAACTTATTAAGGATGATATTTGCGAATATAACAAAACAAATATAAGTACGATGGATAAGTACTTCCTCAGAGCTATATTTAGAGGTCTTTATAGATTTAATTTGTTATTGAAATTCATGTTGGTTGGTCTGGGACTAGAAATCTCCTTATGCTTATCAGCTTCTGGGTGACAGATTATTTTAATGTTTCTAGATGTACAACATTCAAGCTTGATTTCTGCAAGAGTTTATTTATTTCTGTCTAACTTAATTTACATATCTGTAATTTATGTTAGAGTTTAATTCTTTAAATTGCTGGATATTCAATAATAAAGTGCTGGCTCTGCATTTATTCAGCAAAACACGATATAATAAAAATTCAAATTTATATGGTTTCATTACTGCATTTGTGGTGCCATTATTATGTCATTTAAACAAATAAGCTAAATTTGTATAATTCACTTTCTATTCAAAGATATGCCCAAATGAACAGCTGGATAGTCTGGAAATGGAAACATTCTTTTCTCAGGCGACAAATCAGCTCCTGTTGTCAAATATAAATTAGCGAACAATAAGATTAAATGGGTAAAAGTATAAATTTATCTATGTATTAATGCCAAATATATTCTCAAAAGTTTGTATAGAATTTTGAAGTAGAAATTTATCAGCCAAGTTGGGAGGAAGTGAAGAAGGGAAGGGTTTGAGAAACTGCAGATTTTTTCTCATATGTTTTGTGTTTGTTATTAGCCAAAATAATTCTTGGGAATGGAAATTTTTAAAAACATTTGTCAGATTTAATAAAAAAAATACAGAACTATTCATTTTTGGATTTAGACAAACCAAGATTACTTTTGATCTAAAAAAATGTTAGTGAATTTGTCTAAACATTCTATGATGTTCTGTTCAGATGTGCTAAATAAGCACATATTGTCGAACATACTGAAAGTTTGTCTTACTGGAATTTTGAGTTCTTCATCGTCAAAGTTGTATAATGTTAAAATTTAAATTCTAGATAACTTCACTTTAAATTGTTTTGTTAGTGGAGAATTTATTGGGATTTAGTCAAGGCTGATCCAAAAAAACAAAACAAAAAAACATATTTTTTAATATACATATATGTNGTATTATCTTAATTTTCCTTTATTTTTAAACTAAAAAACCTATAATTACAACAATAATCACTTAAATAATAGCATTAGAGTCTTATATTAATTTATTCATACATTAATAGTGTAAAATATAACGGTATATTGATGATTATTTACGCATATATACACATAAATTTATACATGACCCTCCCACACACACACACACAACTATATATATTTATTTATTTATATATGTGTGTTTGCGCGTGGGTGTATGTGTGTTTAAAAGACAGAGGCAGGAAATGAAAAAATCCATTTTTGGGGTTACACCAGGGGGATGCCCAGGCATGCCTTCTGTTTAACCTAGCCGAGGAAAGGGTTATAAGATGGAGCCATCGAACATTAGTGGTAATTATTCACCCATGACCCTGATCCTGGGTTACGCGTATTATATGGGTCTGAACAGACAAGATCTGAATGGGTCCTAAGGGCTGCATTTATGAAAATGGAAGTAAAGATGAAAGAAATAAGAGCTGATGGTTGAAAACGGTGTTGGAAACCCGTTCGAGGTAGCTACCTGTGAATTTGCGCAAGTTGACATCTTCATTTACCTGGATTCTGTGGTAAATTAATACAACGGTCTGTTTCAGGAGATATAGAGAATCGACTCCTAACAGACATTACTAAGCCCTGTCCAGATACATCCGGTGGAGGTACCTATGTAGGTCTATAAAAGATAGGCTGTACAAGACACTCATTCGCCCTTTCTTATTTATGGTCCTGAGGCTTGTGCCTTCATGATAAGCGAAGAATGTAGACAGAAAATCTTCGAGCAAAAAATTCTTAGAAATCAAAATCTTCTTAAGGAGAACCTCAAAATCCTCAATAGCAATCCTCAATCATCAAATCCTCAATAATCCTCAAATCCCCAATTCTCAAATCCTAAATAATCCTCAATAGCAATCCTCAAATCCCCAATCTTAATCCTCAATAGTTGAGGATTGAGGATTTCCTCAATCCTCAAACTCCTACAGGTGGTGTAGAAGTAGGTAGTAATCAGGAGCTTATCACTCAATACCTTGACACAGGCTTAGTAATTGTACAAAAATTGGAAGGCTATGGTAGGCAGGTTATATGTAAAGGAAGGTAAAAGTGAAATCATAGAAGACAAATGAATTATCTGTTGATAAAGGAGTTTCACTGGACAAAAAGGATAGGAAGATCAAAAAGTTGCTGACTGGATAGTGTAGAAACCATTACAAATGATGATTGCAGCAGGAAAGCGAGCCAGCTGGCGGAGGCTATTGGCCTAGCCTGGATTTAGTGACAGATCGTCTAATAAATACCACAAAAAAATAATATTTATAAAATTAGTTCAGATATTATTCTGAATTTTACTTTGGATAAATTTACATTTATAATATAATGTTTCATAAAATTGTATAGCTTATTAATTCATGAATGACTACAATAGTATATTGTCTTATTCATATAAATGAATTCAATAATACTTATTTTTTGTTTGTTTTTTCCATCCCATTCCAAATTTGAGTTCCTAAAATTGAGGAAAATTCATTTTAGTGAAAATGATATTTGAAAAATGATCTTATCTAGTGACTTATGGTAAAAAAAAATAAAAAAAATATCGTTTGCATTATAAATTAAAATGCATTTTGTTTCTTTGAAAAATAAATTGTTTTACCTCTTTTAAAGAGAATAATACAGTAAATAAACCTCAGTTGAAGATAATTCATTTGTCTTCTATCTCCAAGTTAAAAAACTGCACAAATTAAAAAATGCCAAAAATTGAAAACGTTAAAAATAGTTTGCTAATGAACCGTATTTTAATCTAGGACCAAAGAAGGAATTTTTTAAAAGAATATAGCACAATTAAAACAAGATATATCATATCTTGAGGCTTATTAGGATATATCAAATCTTCATATCTAATTTACCATATTTAGATGGCAGAATATTTTATCAAGTTAATAAATTTGTTAAATATTGGAAATAATCAAATGTTATAGGGCTTCTTACCTCTATTTTCATACATTTTTTTGCCAGATACGGATTTTTTGCATCCCATGAGTAACTGATATGTGAACTTTTCCAGTGCACTACCTCTGCTGGAATGGGAATTTTTGCTACCAATGTGCGTTGTAATTCTGGAACTGACTGATTTTAATTCATATTACACTTATTTCTTTATTTATTAGTACTTTAAAATTATCTTGTTTGGGTGTTAAAAAAAACAACAAAAAAAATAGGTTATCTTGTAAGAAAAAAGTTATAAAAAATAGGCATATTGTGTTGTAATCCACGTTGAACGAAAAAAGTGAGAGATTTGACTCTAAAGAGTCTATGTTTATGAAATACATTTCAGTATTATAGAACCATTTTAACTCCCATTAAAAAAACAGAACTCGTAGAAAACTTTACTAACGATTCTTAAATATTTAAAAAATTTGTTTCTAATTATTAGTTTATTATCATTTCAAATAAATAAAGATATCATATTTTTGTTGAAGGATTTTGGAGTAAATAACTGAAATGAAACAACATATCAATAACTTGCAATTCAATGGAAAAAAAAAAAAAAAAAGGCTGAACTAAAGAGATATTAATTATATTAAGAAATAGTTTGGTGAAGTGGGTAAATAGAATGGAGTAAAGAAAAATTACGAAAAATAGTACCCATTTTTGTGTGTTAATGCAAAAATGGGAGGATTTTTCAGGAGAACTGCACCAGAAGGCATTTTGGATGATCAATGACAAGAACTTAAACTAAAACTTCGTGATAGTGGGCAAAATGCATTTTTCTTTTGTTATTACAGAAAAAGCTAATGACGTCAAAGGGAAGTAAACTGGGCGTACAATACGTGCCAGATGAACCAACCCATAATTTTTCCAAATATTAAAAATTAAATGAAACAATGGAAGAACTGTGTTGTTCTTCAGGCAGATAATTCATATCAGAAGATAAGTTGCTAATGGATGAAGGAAATAGAGATTGCTGATCCGCTCGAATAATGCCAAAAGAAATACCTATAGGGCGGAGTCTGAAGGCTGGGCACATAGTTCTGAAACGAGGTGAGGACGAATAGTGACATTATAGTAGAAGAGGTTTGAAGTCAGATCAAGAAGAAGTCACACTTTCAAGAGCATTCGATGAACCGTGGGCTTCAGGAAGTTCTGGAGTTAGAGAGATACACAAGTTGTAAGTTCAAAAATGCTTCTTAATCTGATTTTATAATTATCAATCTCTCATGAATAAATTTACTAAAAAATTCAGAGGAAGAGTAAATACTATGATTTATAGAATAACTAAATATATTTTACGAGAGGAAACTGTGAAATAAGTGATTATTGATTAAATAAGATGAAGCAGATATATAGATTTCTCCTAAGGGCTCCTTGTTGAGATAGAAAAATCTTAATTTTTTTAATATTACTTTTTTGTGGTATATAATCCCACATAATTTTTAGCAATCTTTAGTCCAAGGGAACAGAATGTTAATCATGTTTGATCATGCCTAGACTTTTCTTTTACAGATGAAGCCCTTGTAAAAGTGCCAAACTTTTGGAGAGTAGTTTTATATCAACTACAATAACTTAAAAAAAAAAAAAAAAAAAAAAATTAGAAATATTTTGAAGAGGCATGAAAAGCAAAAGAAGTTTATCAATATTATTTTTAACCATAAAGAGTAGTAAAATTAAAAACATCTTGAAAGCATCTAGCGACTGCTAGAAAATTTTTCTCAAAGGTCTTTTTGAAAGATATAAAACTACTGTGTTGGAATCATGTAAATATAGGTGATCGATGGCCTTTAAAAGGTTATTACTTAAAAATATTTAACGATAATGGAATTTTTGAACTTGTGAAAGAAAATTAATTATGAATAGAATGGAAAAACCTGAAGAACGAAGAAGTTCGGGACAGGTATGAGGAAGAAGCGAGAACTGAACTAAGATCATTGAATGTTGATGAGGATTCTGATGAATGATGGGAAAAAGTAGAGAGTTTCTTTATCAGGGCGGCTGAAGATATTCTCGGACTCAAGGAAACACCTCAAAAGAATCCATGGTTTGATGAAGATTGCGCAAAAGCCACAGAATTAAGGATTGAAGCTTATCACCTCATGATCCAAAGGAGTGCACCAGGCTCGAGGGATGAGTGTTGGCGAAGAAATGGCTTAAAAAGCATCTACACCAGAGAAAGAGTGGATGAGGCAGAGAAGAGAGTCTTAAATGTCTAGGTACTGAAGGATGAAATAACACTTAAAAATTCTTATGAAAATGTTTGATTTAGTTTTGCTTTATAAAACTTTCAATTTGTTGAGAACTAAATAAGATTATCTAAGAATTACTGACTGAAATGCTTGGCACTTCTTCCTTTTTCTTCTTCTTGTTTGCCATGTGTTCCTAAAAATAAGAAAAAAATTATTAAATCTTATTTGGGTAAAGGAGGTTTTAAAAGTCCAATGAAAATGAAAGACGACGATAATGATGCTGATAAGGTATCATTTTCAGCATACTGGAAAGCTGTACCTCCTGCAAGGATTAATTTATTAAAATTGCTAATGGTTCTTTAATAAAGGCAAGAATTTTTTCCAGTAAGGCATTGTTGAAATAATATACATCCAATGATTTTTCATTTCCTCAGCCTTAGTGATATCCACAAATTATGTACAATAAATTCAAGGGAATAGAATAAAAAAAAATCTTACTGTCTCAGCCGGGACTCGAACCACGGATCTCTTCCTTGCCGGGCTGGCGTGCTAACCATTTACACCACCGAGACTCCAGATCTCTTTTGTCTGGATAGTCTCGGTGGTGTAAATGGTTAGCATGCCAGCCCAGCAAGCAGGAGATTCGTGGTTCTAGTCCCGGCTGAGACAGTAAGATTTTTTAAATTCTATTCCCTTGCATTTAGGTATTGTATAAAATTAATATGGGATTAAATACAACATTTCTACAAATTATTTTATTTTTGTGGTACAATCCGATTTATCATTTTCTATCCTTGCATGCATAAAACCTATTGACAGTTTTATCGAGGATTTAAAAAAAAAAAAAAAAAAAAAAAATTAAATATTCCTAGTTACTGCTTTCTATTCAAATACATTTTCATTCTTACATATTTCTATATTTCTTTTTCCTATTATTTTGTTCGTTTATTATACCCCTAATTGATTTACTTTTGTTTTCAGAAGTATTAAATTTTATACATTTGTTTTGCCTATTCCAGTAGCTTTTGGGTAAATTATATATATAGTTTATTANAACAAAATAAAATAAAGTTAATGTATTACTCTAAAGGGTTATTATGACTACCAATGAATATAGAACTATCATACTTTCTGTAATCCGTCTTCAGTGGTTTCTGCAAACCATCTTCTGTTGGCGAGCGCTTTCGGACATTATCCATCCTCGTGGCCGAATACATGTGTTCACTGTCACTGTCTGTATTCAACTGGACAATGTCCGAAAGCGATCGCCAACAGAAGATGGTTTGCAGAAACCAATGAAAACGGATAATAGAAGGTCTGATTATCTTCTTTTGTTTAAATCTTCGAGTCGTAAGAAAAGTCTATAAGTCATGTTATTGTTGCAAAGGTATTTACGTTTTTATATCTTTTTTATTCGGCCATTAGAAATGCAGTCAAGTTTCAGAATTTAAATTTAAATTATTTTTGCTCTTGCAACTAGAATGTTTGATCTTTATTAGATTCGTATATATTTTTCCCTAGTAAAATTATACTGATTGTAATGAAATTCGAAGTTTATATTATGTCTGTACCATGTTTTGGGATGAACGGGTATCTGAAGCAATGCAATTTCTGTTCGGAGTTCAGTATTTTTAATGTTTTATTTTCATGTTAGGGTGCTGCTGATTGGAGAGGAGTGAATTTAGTTGAGAAATGTTTTGTGGATTGATTTTTTTAAATTTAATTTTCATTTAAAGAGCGAATAATGTGTTTTGTGTTTAGTACCATTTTATGTCAAAGAAAAATTTACATAGATCCAAAAAATAAAAAAATTTAATATGTTTGTCAAGAATAATATTATGGAAAAAAAGGCATTAAAACATATTTTAGTATATAAAGATTAAAAATAATAGAATATAAGCTGTTGTGGAATTGTTTGCAGTTTTTTAATCTGGGCTAGAATCTTGCTGGCTGCAGTCGTCCGGAATCCCTCATCCGTCCTCCTGTAAATGGAGATGGTCCTTACTGAATTTTATGTTTCGAATCACCTCAATGAATCCTTTTTTTTTTTTTTTTTTTTTTTTTTTTTTTTAAATTGATTATGTATATTGTGGATGAAGTGAAATACAACCTTCTTCCACGACTGGAAACTGACCATTTCGAAAATTTTAGCCCTGCGGAACATCCAAGTGCAAAACTTAATTTTTTATACATTTTTAAACATTTTGATTAATAAATTACGGATAAAAATTAGTACGGTTCGGTAAGCCATTTCTTTGATGCATAAAATTTTAAAATTGAAAGAAAAAGGTTATTATCAATACATCTGCTCATATACATTGGTTTAATACAATAAATAATAAAGAAGAAAACATGATTCATACGAAAAGAATGAATGACTTGCTAAAATAATAACTTATGATAAAATTTAATTTAATAAAAAGTTATTAATTTAGTAAATTTTATATTTTAAATTACCTCCTCCACAAGGTATAACCTTAATATGATTATTGTTCTCAGTGTATCTCGTAAATTCATAATATCCTCTTCTTTTATTGGCACTTCAAACACTGGGTTTTTCATTTTAATTACTTGACTCCATGAGATTTTATTCGATTTCAAGTAATTTACTCCTTCGAAAATCAAGCAACAAATTAACAAAATGAAGCCCAATAAATTAAGATTGAACGTTTGATTTTATGTTTGAGTACAGTCAAATCTTTGATGGCTGTAAAACAATATTATTTTATGTAATACTTTATTTTGCTTTAGTATTTTCGCTTCTAATTCGGATGCGAAATAACTTTAATCTATAAAAATTGTAGAAACAATTAGAGGAAAAAATAAAATAAAATAATAGTATTTTTAAGTTTTTTTACCATTAGCCTGACATAAATAGTATAAAAACTATTATACACAAGGTCAGAAACGAAGAAAGCTTATTTTAAGAGCTAATAATGATTTTTTTATATTTAAATACTAGTGAATTTTAAAGACTTATATTTCATGCTGATCATCCATCAATATCAAAATTTTATTTTACAACTTCAAGATGCTTTTGAAATTTTGAAATACTGAAGTTAAAACAAAATGGCGGATATCCTCCACATTTGGGAATGGTGGGAGGGAGGAGTTATGATCGAATTTAACTCTATTAAAATAACTGAGAAAGGGATAGTTCTCATCGTACGATGCATAATATACAATTATAATATTAGTAGTAATAATTATTCAAAGTTTATGATTAGTCCACGATTAATCTTTATTAATAGCTGTTAGAATATTTTTTATTAAAGCAACTTTAAAAATAGCTATTGATTATTGTATTGTAAAATGATATAAATTACAATATAATACAATTATATTTTACACCGACTATGTTCTTTATTTTTTCTTCTGCTATGTCAATAATAGGAAGATAATATGGTCTTCCTCTAGACCCCTTTTCACCTGACCTAATTCAGATAAGAACGAGGAAATTCTTTTCTTATAAAAGAAGCTTAAGTATAGAATTTGGTTTATTTACAAAATTAAAAATTATGTACAATATAGTGCGTACACACCCACACACACATAATAATAATACATATATAGTATAGTAGAACCTAGTTCGGAAAACCTACTAAGTACTATAATAAGGGTTTTTTTTTGTTTTTTTTAAATTTTGAAAAGAAAATATAACTATTTGAATTAGTCTCATACCTTCAAATGGAGTATCATCATCCAAAAACTCTTTTAATTTCATTTTCCAAGCAATCGAAGTATCTATTGCAGATTTTTCAATCTGAAATAAAAGGGAGATGTAATTGTTTAATTGGAAATAACCAACACGCATTCTTTGTTTCAAATTTCCAAATTATATCAACCTTGTGAGCGGGAAAGGTCTAGAGTGAGGGGTGGGGGCGAAATTTTGGCGAGCCATTCATTCCCTCGGCAAATAAATGGGGGGAGTGAGAATAGATCCAGATGGACAAGCTGTACGACAGCCATCTTCAGCAATCGAGAGCGCATGTGATGTTCTCTGCAGAGAGAGAAAGATGGAAGGTGTGACGCAGCTTCCTCAAGGTCTATTTATCAAGGGCTAATGGTTGTCCGTAGCATGGAGTTGTTATTAATTATTTACTAATAAACCGTTTCCTTTCCGTTAACACACTGAAGTTGGGACTGTTCATAGGACAACGGGAAGTCTACGGTTGAATGGTTATTACAAGACTTATGTGACTGGAGAAACTTGATCAGTTAGTTGTAAAGGATCCATCCAAGGGAGGAGTGAGTATTGGAGAGAGGGTGAGAGAGAGAGAGAGAGAGAAATTAGATTAGATTAGTTCTTTATTGTCATAGGATGCACATCCTTTCTTCCTGACAACTTGAGGCTCTTATAATTTACACTTTACAATCTTAATCCATTTCCATCAAAAGAAAAACAAACAAAAAACGTACAAAAACAAAAAAAAATTCAAATATATATATAAGACAATATTAATATAAATAAATTAATATTTTATATGTATATCATTATATGACTACATTCTTATATTTTAAATAACTATAAAAATTATATTTCCAACCTAACATATCTCCAAATGATCACTAAAAATAAATAATACTATTATGTGCTTGCCTAGTCGGTTGCAAGAAAATGTTTCAAGCAGGCCGTTTCGACGACCCTTTCACCTCAAGTGGCAATGCATTTAGCTCCCTTGTTGCTGCGATGTGGAATGCACTCCTGAATATGCCCGTTCTACGGGTAGGTAACTGGAGCATTCCGGCATGCCTTTCTCCCCTAATCCATGAGAAATTGTCGTAGAGGTCTCTCGGCAATCTGGTGTCTAAAACATTTTTTGCTAAGCATAACAGACTCAACCTCCTGTAGTCCTATGTTCTGGTCCATCCCAGCGTAAACGTTTCGGAGAAATATGTTCATCTCATTGCATAACATGAATAAACTAATGGCTGCATTCACTGCCTTCTGGATCCGGATGTCCTCCGTGCTGTTAATGTCTATGTAGACCGAATCGTAGTACCAGACTAAAGGGAGAATCAAGGAGGACATCAACCTCGCCTTTACCTCTTCTGACAACGCTTCCATCTCATCAATGGATGCAGAGGGATCCGAACTCTATTTGCCACAGCTATTGCTTGATCTTCCCAAGTCAGTATGCTATTGAAAATCACTCCCAGAACATTCATTTGTTTACTTTTAGGGACTGCCTGACTGCCAATGATCAGTCCAGGTACGAGTTATAAATCACATTTAAGATAGTATCTTCGAAGTACCGACCAATAGCCACTGTGACTTGCTCGAGAGTGAGAGAGAGAGAGAGTATTTGAGCTGCGAACGTTCTTATAGCAGATTTCCTATGTGGAAATCGAGTCACGTTGGTAAGGTGGAGCGAAACTCCATATAAAACTTTTGAATAATATCAAGGAATCTTCACCAATCCCAAATTGAAGGCAAAAATGTGCTCCATTAAAAATATAATTATGTATATAGTCGTACGCGCTCTTAACATTCTTAAAATAATGAATCCAAATTTATGCTAATTTTTTCTAACAGTTGGATTACTTCCTTAATTGCTAAAATCGTACAAAGAAAAGGGGGAGACAGAAATTTGAAGTCTTAATATCTTCGTTGTATTAGAGTTACTATAGCGATCATACCTTTAACAAAACAGTTCTCCACTGGTTTTATTAAATTTTTTTTTTGTTATCCCCCCTTTCAACCACTAAGGGTCATGGTGGAAGGGGCTATCTACAGGCTGCCCATTCATACATCCCATTCTAAACATCCATGGCTCAGGACTAGCTTTTAGTCCTTTTCATAGCCTTTTTAAGTAAAAAAAAAAAAAGAAAAAAAATCCCCATAAGATCATGTTTGACTGCTACACGTCATTAACGATTCCCTAAAAGCAAGAGAATCAAGAATAAATAAAATACTTAGGTACAGTGGATAGTGAACGGACTGTCCACAGTACCTAAGTATTTTACGAGTAACTTACGTGGTTTTTGTTAGGTAATTGTTTTGGTTTATTCATTGGTGCGAATTTCTTGCCCTTTTTCGGTGAATCCGGTATGCTTTGCGTCTTTTTCTCATCTTTTAGGGCATCTTCCTCACTAGACTTATTCAAGTCAAAATGTTTATTTTCAATCTTAGAAAATAATGCTTTTTTCAAATTTCCATCCAAGAGGGGGAAGCCAACTTCTAATTCGTAGTATTTCCGAGATACCTTAAAAACAATAATGGAAAGTTTAATTTTTATTTTAAAGCCAAAAATGATAAATTATTGGGTAATTATTTTATTATTGCCGATTTTTCGACTTAACTAGTAAGTCATCATCGGAGCTAAATTACCAAACACACTAGTACACTCATAGAATTATAGATTAGAATGAACAGATAGAGATGTGGTTTGTTATATGACAGAAAAAGATTTACAGATTAAACAACATTTTTTAACTTTAAAAATATGAAACAATATTTTTAATTATTTCTGTTGTTTTTTTTTTCTAATTTTCATAGTTAAAATAATTTTAGTCTAATCTGAAAATCTTTTTCAGTCATATAAAATACTGCATCTCCCATCTCCAATCTATAATTCCATAAGTGTAATAGTGTGTATTGTATTTCAGTGTGTATTGTACTTTATTTATATTATTCGTATATTATAAGTGATATACAGATATCGTTACCCTGAATAGCTTAACCAAGTCATTGATGTATCTATGCTTTTTTCGCTCTGGAAATTTGTCACACAAAAATAATACGGCCTACTCCATCAATCATTCGGCCACTGTAGACGACATTAATACCAGTATTAACTCTTCCAGTGCTTCTGTCGCTATGTGCTCGGAACTCGTGAGAATCTGGAATGTATTCGCTCCAGGTTTAATTAAAGCTCTCTTTGATTCTCAAAACTCTCACTTTCGCCAGCTTCAAAAGTCTTCAAAACTTCTATGCTTTACAAGAGCAAAAACTCGCTCCCCATCGAATTTGGCCAAAATTTACACAAAAAATGATGAAAATCAGAAAAAGAACGATAACGATTGAGAAAGTTCATGGTTTGCTGTACTGATACTACTTTAAACCACCCTCTTATCCTTTGGAACTTATTCTTTCATTCAGACGGGTTTTAGAGAATGGGCATATTGACAAGTCGGCAATGTTTATAATATTAGTGTTTTGGCTAAAGTATATATACATATATATATTCAACTCATTATTCATTCACTCAAATCATTCACTCTTATCTATCTAATACAAAATCAGTTTATTTTACGCGACTCTTTCCTTTCAATCTTTTTTTATTTTATTTGTGAATTTAAGGATATGAACAATTTTTTAAATTTGATTTATTTACCTTTCTAGGTCTGATGCGCTATTAAGGTTTTAAAATAATGAACGCAGTAGGCCAACGGTATAATTGCCAATACTAATTATTTGGGGCACTTATTCAGTAAATTCCCGAAACTTATTTTAAAGCCATTTTGATAATTGGATAATACTTGGATTTTCACTCTTACCATAGCAGATGCTGGCTTTGCAAGACCCAATATCCGAAATATATATATTTTTAGTCTGGCACATTCACCATGCACCTGAAACACATATTATTTTAAAGATATTTAATAAATTAATATTTGCTGATTTCAAAAAAAATAATACATTAGATTAAAATATAATGATACTATTAATAATTATGAATTTTGGAGTTCAACTAAATGTATAAAATACAAGTAATTATAAGGGCGAATTCCTGCGCATATATGCACTTCGATTTCATCAATGTTCGATCTAGACCAAACAACACTTATGAATGTTTATAGAAGTTCTAAATTGCCTAAAAGATATTTATAATTAAAGAATTCAAGAAAATCTCCCTCCGTAGCTGCAATTTCGTAAAAAAAAAATTATATTAATAGAATTAAGACAATAAAAGGGAATCAAGGATCTGAAAAAGCGTGTAAAAGTATGGGTGTATATGGTCATTTCCCCTAATGAATTGTATCTTAACCATATCTTATAGATTTTTTAAAAAAGATTTAGCCTCCCACTCAATAACTTAGGGTCATGGAGGGATGGGCTATCTACAGGTGGCCATCCCAATATAAACATCCATTGCTCAAGACAAGCTTTTATATATTCATAGATAATGCTCAGGATACATCAGTTTTGTTGTGATCTGTCTCTCGTGGTGCATGTGGTATGTCAGAGAGCGAATTTCTTTGAGTGGTGCCTAGCAGATTTAGTTTATGCTAGGGTCGTATTTGACATTTAATTGGTGAACGTTTTATGACGTGATTGGTATGTCAATGAACAAGTTTCGTTGAGAAGAATGTGATTGGCATTGAATGTCATTTTTACTTTTTATTGTAATCAAATTACAAATTTTTTTTATTTAACATAATGTAATAAATAAATAAAAGTTAAAAAAAAGCAACAAAAAAAGTATTAAAACAGAAATTAGTTTTAAAAATTGATAAAATTGTATCCTATCGCAGTATTTCTTATATCTACATATAAGCCGCCAATTTAGTAAGAATTAATTATGAGAACCTTATTTTTCTAAAAAAAATTGTATATTAAATTTTATGTAAATGTACCTCATAGGATTTCTTTTTCAAGTTTGAAAATTTTAAATCGAGTGGTTCTCCATCAAGGTACTTGAGTTTTGGCAATTTTTTAATGACAGTCCAAGCGTAGTCCATTCGAACCTATGAATTTCTTTATGAATTTTTCGTTAAAGAGGTATATTTCACTATTAAGCAAAGATAAAATCAACTTACAGAGCAGGGGTTTCCAATCAAACTCAAATTTTTAAGATAAGGAAGCTCGATAACAAGATTCAAAAAATGTACTAAGTCACTTATATTGTTGTCACTTAGATCAAGACTCAAGAGATTTTTAAATGACAGCATTCCAGCTAGATTTGAACCTAAAATGTTTTTTTATTAATCAATCAAATTGAATTTTTTTTGCTACATAATTTAACACTAGTAATAGAAGCAGTAACCTTGAAATAACATTAAAATATATTATTTTTAAGATAAATGATATATTTTTTGACCTGAGAAAGAATAAAAATAGTAATAAAAGCAATTAATGTTGATACCATGAAACGACTAACGTAGAACTTTGTCAGATTTTCCACATTGGAAAAGCTAAAACTATGGATCGGTCCAAATTTCCAAACACACACACACACATATAAAGTATTGCTGTACATTGTGATCTAGCAATTTTTAATTTAAACCAAATTATAATAAACATAATTTATATTAAATTATTAAACTAAACATGTAATTTGTGCTTCTTTTTGCGTAAAAAAAAAGGGGTCATTAATGGTTGAAATCTGTCGAAAAGAGGGTATTTAAAGCTTGACCAAAATTTAAAACTTTAATATCATTTATAAGGTTTTTTTATTTGTTGGGGTTCGGTCAAGGCAGATCCAAAAAAATACAAACTTTAAAAAAATGTGTATCTTTAAATTATCTGCCAACGTTTCGGCTTACATTGTAAGCCATCTTCAGGGCTATCGTGAAGGCGAGAGGGGACGTCCTGTCCCTAAGATCACATTTCTCTGACTGACTAGAGTCATAAAAATGTGATCTTAGGGTCAGGACGTCCCCTCTTGCTGTCATGATAGCTCTGAACATGGCTTACAATGTAAGGCGAAACGTTGGCAGATAATGTAAAAATGTATATTTTTTTAAAGTTAGTATTTTTTTGGATCCACCTTGACCGAACCCCAACAAAAAAATCAAATAATAATATCTACAGTTTAAAAACATCCATTTTAATATCGTTTTGATTAGCGTCATGAAAAAATGTATGGTACTTTTGATCCTTTACTTCTTTATTTATTTACTCTCTCTCACTCTCTCTCTTTCGGGTAAATTGTTAATAGCTTTTTGAAAAATAATATGGTTGTTCAAATAATGTTTTAACTATTGTTTTGTTTGACAGGGATATGTAGGAAAACATATTTGTATATTGTTATGTTTTAAGTATGTTACACATAAAGAATTGTTCAATATTGCTTTAATTCCTGAGATTGTCTCTCTTTAATTCATGAAGTAGCCATTTATATGAAGTGGCATTTCTTTAATATTTTTATTATAGAAGATATATTGAGGGTTTTTAAAATTTACTTTAAAACAAGGAGCTTAAATATTTTTTCTTTTGTTTTAAAAGTTGTAGAAGCCATTATGAGTACACACACCCCCACTTCTATGTAAGACGGAGAAGATTTGAAATTTTGCAGATGATTCAGAAAATATCTAAAACGTTTCTCTCTCAGAAACATGTAGGCATAACTAAACATTTGTGAATCTATCACTCATACAATTCAGAGACTGGAGTTTGACAGGATTTTAACTAATCCAAACCATAGCAAATGACCGACTCGCTCTCTTCTCTTAAAAGTATAAAAGTGATAAAAATCAAGTCTCCTACAAAAAAAAAAAAAATTATTTCATTATATTCGCACCAATGAACAGCAGGACAAAACAATAACACTCCTGTTGCAGTTAAAGAAGCTGAAGAAGCAGCCCTTAAGGACACCCCACCCACAAACAACCCAGAGATGTCAAGACTTGGCTTAAAAGAAAAACTTATTTGGACTGGGACACTCTCTGGAAGTCCGTATCGACCAACAATAAACTGCGAAGAATTAAGAACACCACTAAGGAGTGGTCCTGGTGGGAGAACAGAAGAGAAGAAGTCATAGACCCGACCATTGGACGACCCAGCTCTTATCAGGACATGGAATTTTTAAAATTTGTAGAGGAGTGGAAAATGTCCTCCGATGCCCATTAGCCTCGCAAGGGCGGAAAGTACGACTAAATAGAACAAGGGAAAAAATTTAAAAGAAGACATAGAGAAACCTCGACTGGCAATGCCCCATCAGGGGCCGCCTAGAAGGAGGAGTTTTAGTGGGTAACATGACTACCCACAGTAGGGTAACATGAGTCCCACAGTATTCCCCACTGGGAGTCCGCATAAAGCGTTTCTCCTCCTTCAAAAAAAAAAAAAAAAAAAAAAAAAAAAAAAAAAAAAAAAAAAAAAAAAAAAAAAAAA
>KZ807308.1:445642-462418 GCA_000696205.2 Oncopeltus fasciatus | reverse complement strand
AAAAAAAAAAAAAAAAAAAAAAAAAAAAAAAAAAAAAAAAAAAAAAAAAAAAAAAAAAAAAGAAGAGAAGAAGTCGTACTAACCAGACTTAGGATAGGTCACACCAATCTTACCCACATGCATCTAATCACTAATGATCAACAGCCAATATGCCTAAATGTAGCTCTCAAATGAGCGTCCAACATTTCATCGAGGAATACCCATATAACACTTATCTATTTACATGCAAAAACCTCCCAAGACAACTGTCGGCATTCCTGGCAAACCATGAATCATATGTAGGCAAACTTATGTGCATTTTAAGAGAAACAGGCATATATGAAAAAATTTAATTAACCCAACAGTCAGGGCGTAATAACCATGATGTTGATCGCCCTATAACCTGATCCTAATCCTAACCCGTAGCAAATGCTATTAAATGCAAAGTGTGTGTGCTGAGTGCCGACATTTTCAGAAGCATTTTTTACCCCTAATTATCTCTCGCATCTATCGACATAATTCATTATCCGAAATTCTTGATGATATCCCTTCTGAAATAAAACGTCCCCCACTTAGAGGTATATAGAATGTATCATAGACTTGTCATACTGTCAGCGACGTTATTGTAAGATAGTCCCAAGTAGATGAGGGGTAGGTGAATGGACGATGGCCGCAAAT
Organism: Oncopeltus fasciatus; assembly: GCA_000696205.2. Classification (NCBI taxonomy): domain Eukaryota; kingdom Metazoa; phylum Arthropoda; class Insecta; order Hemiptera; family Lygaeidae; genus Oncopeltus; species Oncopeltus fasciatus. Next base: position 461,761 of record KZ807308.1, on the reverse strand, counting down.
GTTGGACGCAATTGCTGGCCAGCTCCAGAAAGTGGAGGTCCCTGGGTAACATGTCCAGTCTCACGTTTCGGAGGAGGTTGCCCGTGAGGACCAATGACTCCAGATTTTTTAAATGTTTATAGTTAAGGTCCAGACGATCAATCTGTAATCAATAAAATAAAAACTACACAAAATTCTAAGCATTTTTTCTACGTTTCATTTATAAATTTCCAAATATCACATAAAGAAATAATATAATATAATTGGATTATTTTAAACATTCATTTACTGGGATAAACCTAAATGTATCCACCATAAAAACTTTAATCTATTTCGTCACGCCAATATGGCGTAGCCCATATGCAATATGCATTTTGACTACTTATTTCTTAGTAATCTAACATTTCTGCCCGCAAAATTTTTGCAGGAGGGGGTTCCCCCAGGATTTTCGCCAAGCAAATATTTATATTAAATAAAAAACCCCGCGAATTTTAATTATATCATAGTTACGTCAACAAAGGGTAGGTTATAGGCGCCAGATACATTAAGGTTTGCCCATTAACTGAAGTTATTAGTGCCACACCATAGATTTTTGTTTCAGCTAGAAGTCAGATCTCGCTAGATACTTTTCTTTCAGCATATGTCAATTTATCTTTTAATATATTTTCATTTAATTTTGATAACTTATCTTTAGTACTCTTCTAATAATTCTAAACAATATTGATCATGTGCTATAGCATATTTTTACCCAGATAATTCTTAGTATAAATCTCTTAATAAATATATTTGATTTTTGGTAAATCTTGCTTAGTGATCTTCTAATAATTCTAAGCGATATTGGTCATATGCTATAGCATATTTTTACCCAGATAATTCTTAGTTTAAATCTCTTAATAAATATATTTTATTTTTGGTAAATCTTGCTTAGTGATATTCTAATAATTCTAAGCGATATTGGTCATATGCTATAGCATATTTTTACCCAGATAATTCTTAGTGTAAATCTCTTAATAAATATATTTTATTTTTGGTAAATCTTGCTTAGTGATATTCTAATAATTCTAAGCGATATTGGTCATATGCTATAGCATATTTTTACCCAGATAATTCTTAGTTTAAATCTCTTAATAAATATATTTTATTTTTGGTAAATCTTGCTTAGTACTCTTCTAATAATTCTAAGCGATATTGATGATATGCTACGACATACTATTATAGGGCAGATGATCTTAGTATAAATCTCTTCGTGAAGGCATGCATACTTCGTTCAACAACGAAGCAAAACCGAAACTGAAAAATCACCTTAAGTGATTTTTTTTAAAAATGGCCTTTGAAACAGCTTCTCATTTATGATGCTAGCAAACTATAAAACTTAGCATATTAATTGATTATTATTTTACCCCATAATGTTTATTATAAATATGGTTTTGTATATTTTTTCTTTTTAAATCGGATAATTTCCTTCCTTTGAATAGCTTACAGAAAATAGGTTGTAACTTCAAGTAAGAGGACTAGTTAAATCTTGTATTGGCTTAAATGAGGAATTCAATGAAGTAAATTTATTGGGTTTATAGAAGAAAAAAAAAATGAATAGCTACAAGAAAAAATATATCTGCACAAATTTCTCGTGTCAGGTTTAACTAACCTTATTCGACATTTAACTAAATTCTTCAATTTTATAAGTTTTTAATGTTGTTCATTACACTATTTTATGATATTAATAGTCTCACTCTTTAAATATTATTCACTATACATAATATTCTATGTTAACATATTTATGGATAAGTAGATACATTAAGGTCCACCTTGAGTTAAATATGAAATAAAAAGCTAAAATTTTTAGGCTCTTAGTTTATTTAAAAAAAATTTTTTTTTTTTCATTTTTTATATAGTAGAAGGTTATATAATTAGTAATAAGCAATTAACGAATACTACTGAGCAGAGCAGCATGGCCGCCGTCAAATAAAGCAATACTAATAACAAACAAATGGAGAGTATATAATAACATACAAATGGAGAGTATGTAATAGAGTATGGAGAGTATCTAATATATATTATTATTAGATGTTTTTTGTTGGGGTTCGGTCAAGATAGATAAAAAAAAATACAAATTTAAAAAAAAAAGTATTTTTTTAAATTATCTGCCCATCAGGCTATCAGTTATCAGGCTATCAGACATATAGTTTTAAAAAATACATTTTTTCATAATACCTTGTATTTTTTGGATCTATCTTGACCGAACCCCAACAAGAAAAAACATCTAATACTAGTAACATACAATTTCTTAAGCCGGATTGTGAGTTTTCTTTATAAGTTAATAAAAAATTTGTCTTCCCTACAAACTAAAAAAAAACAAAAAACGATCCACCGCCTTATAAAGATCACAACAATTGAAAAGGGCTCCAGAGGATGACCCATTAAGGTCGAAAACGTTTGAGCAAGAAATATAAATTTTGTGGGGAAGACAGGTGTGTTTTTATCTATTTACTAATAACATAGTTAAGAAAATAATTTAATAAATGTGGTATATATATATCTGATGAATTGGTAAAATCTCACACATTCGTCAGCAAGCCTTAGATGGGTTAAAGTGTTGATCAACTTCTCATAGGTTATTATTCCTAGGGGCTCTGAGCGGACTATTTTCTGTACAAGAGCCATCAGATTATCCACAAAGTTATTGTCCTTTTCCATCTGATTCGGCAAGTCTCTTGTCTTCAGAATTTGACTGCGACAAGAGCACGCTTTGGATTAAAGAGGAAAGCAAGGGTCTCCTGAAGAAAGTGGACTTTGGTTTCTGGGCAGCCACAGTTGCCGTCAATGGACCAGGAACTTTTGTCGAACTAGTGGGAGTGGAGAAGGAATGGTCCTTCAGTGACGTGTTAGGTAACAGTGATCTGAGGTTGTGATATCACAGGTAACTGCGGATGTCCACAAATCCACTATATTCCGCTTCTTTCACTAGGTCAAGATAAAATACTCTAATGAAAGAAATTGAAATCAATAAGAAATCATAATNCTCTCTCTCTCTCTCTCTCTCTCTCTCTCTCTCTCTCTCTTTCTCTCTCTCCCTCCCTATTATTTGTTTCTATTATTTGATTTATCATCATCTCTAATATATTAAAAGTATATACAGAAAACGAAACGCTCACGGCTGCGATATGTAGCAATCAATAACAGGTGGGATAGAGTGCAGAGCACACACAAAAAGAACATATCACAAGGAGCAAAATTTTCGGGCATCTCTCGTCCTTCGTCAGTGAGAAGTGAAAAGATAAAGTATCTCTTCACTTCTCACTGATGAAGGGCGAGAGATCCCCGAAAATTTTGCTCCTTGTGTTAGGTAGGTAGGATCGGGTTTAGGGGCGATCAACACTTAGATTATTACGCCCAATGCTCCTTGCGGTATTTTCTTTTTGTGTGCGCACTGCACTCTCTATCCCACCTGTTCTTGATATATATGAATAATTATAGGTCCCTGTAGGGTTAAGTTTTTGTGTTTTTATTTAAAAAAAAAATGTTCTGTCCAGCAGGAGTTATGTAAGCTGAGCCTAAATTTTTCCCTGCTTTATTAAAAGAGGGTATTAATAAGGGTACTTAACTAATATGATACCGAAAAGTACCGCGGGAGTAAAAGGTAAGGTCAATAGGGCTGGCTGTAGGGAATTGGACTAGAGATGCGTTAAACTTTCCTAGTTAAATTCTTAAATAAATTCTGTAATATATGTTACAGGACATGAATGTTTCACCAATAATAGTTATCCCCCTTTTGTAACATTAAAAATTACGGATATTGGCAACAATTATATTATTATTGTATATATTATATATGGTTCTTACGGAATGTGAAATTTTAATTAATTTCATTGCTATTTAAAAGAGGCTTTGTATTGAAGTAAAGATAGCGGTGTACTTTCTGAGAAACAGTAACATTAGGAGTAAGCCTTTATCTGAAACCTGGCATTCATCGTAAATTAATCTCGTTTTAAAGTTTAGATGAATTAAAATCCAGTTTATTTAAATACATAATTCTTTACACAGCATTAAAATTATTCTGGAGTTGAGATAATATATATTAAATGACAGGTTACAGGATAAGAAAGTATATTGCAATTATGTAATAAATAGAAAGAGTGTAGTGGACACACAAAAAGAAAAAAAAAACAATGAGTAAAATTTTCTGGGAGACTTCTCGCCTTTCGTCAGTGAGAAGGGAAGAGAGTCTGGTATATATATANNGAGAGAGAGAGAGAGAGAGAGAGATAGAGAGAGAGAGAGAGAGAGAGAGAGAGAGAGAGGGAGAGAGAGAGACAGAGACAGAGAGACAGAAATAATAGTTTTTAATTGCTAAATGAACTAGCAAATTTGATAGACAAAGAGTAAGGGTAGAATACTGGATTTTACATATTTGATGCAAGATTCAAACCCGCTCTTCTGGAAGGTCTGTAATATTTAAATTTGAATGTTGCTTTTAAAATTCTTGAGGTCCTGAATGTATAATACTCACTTTGTTACACCAAGTTTGAATTCTTGTACTTCCTTTGTAGTAAGCTCTTTGTTAAATTCCATAATGAATGGAGCCAAAAGTGAGTTTTTTAATTTCTCTCGAAAAGCTTGGTTAAATGTTTGACTTCCGGCTGGGTCTTTTTCTTTATTAATGCTATGACGCATAGTCCACCTAACCTGGGGAACATTTTTTAGTTGAAACTTAAGGAAAAAGATAAAATTGATTTTCGTAAGACTAGGACAATTTTTCAAAATATTTTTGCTTTCATAAAATATTCTTAGTTTTTAATGTAAAGGAATAAATGGATCAAATCGGATAAAGGAGGGAACGAATCTCTACTTTATTTATTTAATTCTTAATGATGTCTCTGAATCGATTTTTAAAGTCGCAAGTAATAATAGACAAATAAATTTACCAAATAAATGATAATGTTTTACTTAAAACAGTAAAATAAAACTGGTTTTTTTTTCACAAAGACAGGTAGAACAGTGAGATGCAGTTTATAATTGGCAGAGAGATATTATTCTATGAGTAAAAACCCGAAACAACATTAAGCGAACACATTTTAAGGATTTATTATCTTCGGTCAGCACACCTTTCTTTGGTTGGTTCCCAAAATTAGGGCTGGTTGTTACAAGGAGCACTCTAGGTATCCTTCGGGTCTTTAAAAGCAGAAGCACAGAAAGATAAAAACTGCTCTGTGAGTATTGAACGTGGGACCTGTTACTCAGTGTTCCAGTGCCATTACCGTCAGACTACCCGGTATCCCTTTTAATCTGTATGCGACATGCAATTTAATTATGTATATAGGTATTTATATATGTATTATTTAGTGTATCATAATTTTTTATAAATATTCGAATAATAATATAAATATCTTATTAATAAATCGTCTAACATATTTATAATAATTTTAAAGTTACAATATTCCAAAAAAAACCTTGAATAATATTAATAAAGAACAGTACAACATATTATTTCCCAACATTCGTGCCAAAATAAAACTTGAAATTTTTAAAGAAAAATTTAATTCATCAAATATATAATCTGACTTACGTAGGTATACAATTTTTCTTGAAATTCTTGAAGAAATGGACTTTTTTCAGGACAGTTAAATATTATGGTGCTCAACATGCTTTTCTGCAAAAAAAAAATTATTGTACAATTAATAATAATGCAATTCTACAAATTATGTTTGGAGTATTATTTGCTGTTTTCGCTAAATAGCAGAAAGTATTGTGTGTGTGTGTGTATAAGACCATATTTTTTTGTTTCTCCTATTCTTGAACTGTGAATTATTAGTAAATTCTTCAACTGTCTCAGTGTTACCAAGTTAAATGTCTTGTGTCTCTTGTGGGAAATCTCCTAGATGTGTAAGAAGTTTTAATATTCAACGAAACACTAACAATCATGTAGAAGTTTATGTTTCATGCCCTGAGAAAGGGATCGTTACGTTAAAATAAAGTGATTTACCGCAAACTCTGACAAATGAGCCTTCTTTGAGCGTAAATGAGTAGGAAGCATCAGAGGATTATTTTTACACAACAAATTTTCAGTTTTTTCAGTTTTCTTAAATCCCTTGTTTTTATTTTTATTGGTATTTACCGTATACCGGTTATACTAATATATAACTGTCTCTTGAGAGTCTTGCGATGGACTAGATGAATGAACAATAGTTCACAGGCAGGAAAAACCTAGACTAAAATCAAATCAAATCAGTAAGTTCATCACGGATTCTCCATAACAATTGATAATTTTTTTTATATATAACCTTTATTTATATATTACATTCTGTTAAAAATAAATAAAAACATTTTGCGATTTGATAACAATGTGAATTACATTATTGAAAGTCACATGCGGAGAGGAGGTGACCAGTTTCACCACTCTCAGACAATTGATAATTAAAAAAAAAAAAAAAAGAAAAAAAAGGAAGTATTATGGCAAAATGGCATGTAAACCCAGACCACCTTGTTTTTTTTTTCAGTTGGTTCATGTGCCTTAGACATGAGACAAAAATTGGTGCCTTTGTACTTTACTAGACAGTTCTTTATAATTATTATTTCATTTATTATTTTATTTTCTACTATGTTCCTTATTCTATTTATGTATGTATATCATAACATTTTATTTCATTGTAATCTTAATCGATTCTTATATTTATACTCTGACTCATATATTCTATGTTTTAAGTAACATTTTTCCCAATTGGTGTTTGGCATAAGCAAAAACATTGGCATTTCAAAATAAAATATTACCCCTTATGCAATAAATGCAAGGTAATAGAATAAAAAAAATTCTTACTACCTCAGCCGGGACACGAACCAGGATCTCCTGCTTTCTGGGCAAGTATGCTATCATACCAAGACTTGCTAGATAATTCCTTTTACTCCCTGCACTTTACTGCGAGTCTAAACCCCCGAGTAAGACGAATATATCGTCTTATGCTTGAAGGAGCTAAAGCTTTCAGCTATTTATTAGACTCTCGTTTTTTTCCATCTTATATTTCTTTTTAAATACTGTTATTAGTTGTGGTATTTAATCCCACGTTAATTTTATACAATAAATGCAAGGGAATAGAATAAAAATATCTTACTACCTCAGCCGGACCATACTAATCATAATTGCCCGGAAAGCAGGAGATTCGGGTTCGACCCGGCCACTAATAACAGTATTACCCCTTATATAATACCCACATAAAATATTTGTCGCATTTCACACCCTGGCCTGAACCCTGAACATTTTTGTAAGGTTCCATTATGGGGAATCCATGTTACATAATGACGTTTCTAATTTTATTTAGGAATAAATGTTTATTTTATTTCAGTAACATAAAAATATTGCCTTACAAACATCCGTATTTAAGATTTTTTATAAAATTTTTTCGGACGGGAGTAAATGATTGAATAGAAAAACGTCATTTTATTCTAGTCTTTATAGCCCAATTATAATAAGAATTACAAATGGAAAAAAGAAAAAGCTAGTTAAAATAACTATAATAATAACAATGGCCTACAAAGTTTTACTTTGTTAATGAAACATGAATAACATTAAAGTGTTAATTAACATTATTTAAATTATGCAAAATATAACAGCTTACCCTTTTGTATGGTGTACTTTGGGAAGTTTGAGAGTTTTTTCGTGGCATTTCAATACTTTCAAATGGAGATTGGTTGTGAAGAGTGTTTCAGGCACGAAGCAGGAGAAATATAATTTTAGATTTCCTTAGAGAAAGGTTCTACTGAATATTCCTACTGTAACTAATGCAGTGACTGTAACACTTCTATATTGTTGACGAATACAGATGTTTATCTGGTAATGTTTTCGAACAACATAAGTTGAATGACGGAATAATTGTTCGTGTTCTATATCGAATCAGAGACCTAATTACGCTAAAAATTATTTTTAAAAAAAGTTTATTTTCTTATAAAAAAAAAAAGATTAATGCAAGCATATTTTATTTTATTTTATTATGAAAAGTAACGTTCAAAATAAGCTTAACTGTAGAAAGAATTTTGATACTTAAAATTTAAACTCTGTTATTATTTCCTAAAACCCACAATAATGGAGAATTATTGCTAATTTGAAACTTTAACTAGAAATAATGTAGGCCGTAAAAATGCAATTCCGAATTATAAATGGTGAGTTTCCTTGTGAGATATAAAATATTTCGGCTATAATAAAAAAAAGAAGAATTTCGGCTAAATTACAATTTTAAATCCTAGACTTCAGGCAAAGTCGGAATTTTGAAGAGTAGAAAATCATTTCAAAATTTTAAAGTTTTTTAATTTTCCTATTCCTTCGATAAATAAAAAATTCTGATATACGTAAACTAAATAAGGATACTGTTCTTTTTCATTAAATAAGGTGGTTCATCAAAGCTGACAAATACGTTCTTACAAACCGGTTACAGGAAGAGTAAAAAATAACGTTTCTAACTCTTCAGTTTAGTTATAGAATGTCGGGAAGGAAGATTAAATGGATATTCATAGTTACATTCTTAAATATCTATCTTAATAAGTACTATTTGTGAAAATTTAATAGAACATAAATTCCATCAAATTAAATTTTATATTGTATTTACAATACATGCACACATTTAACGTAAATACATACTTTTTTTTCCGGAAATTTTAGCAATAAGGAATGTATTGGAAATTTTTATTTTTCTCTATTTTTAATTATTTTTGTAATTTAGGCTTTTAATCATATTTCTGGATGATTACTATACAGAGAGTTTAGTATGTCTCAAGTATACGAAAATGCGTACAATATTTACAAATTGTAAACTCGTACATGCTTAGTGTGTGGGGAGAGATAGGTGGGGGTTTGAGGAGGAGGAGGGGGCAAAGAGAATGAGGAAAGAGAGGGGAAGAGAGAGAGAGAGAGAGAGAGAGAGAGAGAGAGAGAGAGTGGAGAGATAGAGGGGGAGGTTTGAGGAGGAGGAGGAGGCAAAGAGAATGAAGAGAGAGAGGGGGTAAGAGAGAGAGAGGAAGGGAGTGGGAGAGAGAAAGAGGGGAAGGGGGAGGGAGAAAAGGGAGGGAGGGAGAGGGAGTGATGTCGAACAGAAGTAGTTAGGACTCTCGGATTGTGAGCGGAAATGGCCTTAATTAATTCCCTGATTTAGTGTGGGCGAAGGGTGGAGGCTAATTACAAATATGTGACACCTACAATTAATTTAACTATAATGCCCCAAAAGGCCGTTTGTCAGCCCTGGCTCTGTATGCGGGGAAGGGGGATGGTGGTTGTGGGTTTGGGTTACTCAATTCATTCCAGATCCCCATTCCTGTACAAGTTTCTAGTTAACGTAATCAGTGTCCTACTCTATGTAATGAAATTCTAACAGTTTATAGAATATACGCCTAATAATTACTATAAACCTAATAAAGTTGAACTAATTTATTACCTAAATATTTTAATAATAGTAATATCAATTAATTACTTCATTTTACACGCTTATTATAAATCTTCTTTTTTGAGCAATTCTTTTGCTTAATATATTACTATTGTGCAGTATTAAATTGTTCAATTTAACTGAAATTAGATATAAGAAGATTAATGTAATGTCATATAAATAGGTGCGTTCGTGGTGTGGTGGTTTGCGTGCGTGATTTTCATGGTAAAGATCCTGGATTCGAAAGGTCTCCGTTCTTTTTCGTTCCTCTAAGTCCTTTTTCGTTCTACACTTTCAGAGGGAGGCGGGAGGTCAGTGTAACGTTGGCGGTGTCTTACTTTTGGAATAAGTCTGCCACCCGTCCAATCGATGACACCTAAAGGAGTAAACGCCTAAAAAAAAAAAAAAAAAAAAAAAAATAACTACTCCAGGGTTAGTAGCTGGGTTTAGGAGCGTAACGAATTGCCCTACATTTGAAAAAAAGAACTACCGTTTGCAAATCGGAATAAGTGTATGATTATGCGCAAGGTAAATATAGATCTCTGAGGTCTAGCTAAGCGCACATAAATAAATACCACGGGGGACGGCTAAAGATACTCGGACATAGACTTTATAGTCCACTTTAAAGTCAACCAAAAAAATAAAATTATTTAATTAATGAAAATAATTAATGTTACAATTACATACAACTTATTGAAAAGAATATTAAATACAGTAGAGCGTTTAAATAGCTTTTTCGAAAAGTTTCATTTGTAAGTACTCTTGTTTTTTCATAGAATCTTAAGAGATTAGTAAGCATTAACCCATACAGGTTATTATGATACACATAATAATCCACTCCCTAAATCGATAAAAAAAAAAAAAAAAAAAANAAATCTAGGCTCTCAAAAAATGCTCTGGAGAGAAAATTATTAAATTACGAGATGGAATGATAGAGTAACAAAGACTCTTCGGATTAGTGACTCAACAGAATCTAGTAATAAAATTATTGATCTGTTACAAGATGCTAACCTATTTAACAGAATATAAATCATAAAAATAAATGTGTATATATATGTATATTATCATTAAAAAATAAATAAACAAATAAATAAAATGTAATATATTATTATTAGTTGTTGTTCTTTCAATCTTAATATCATTGTTAGAGTTACATTATGATTTTGATATAGTGTAAATAAATTTAAACAATTAACTAGTATAATTATTAAGGACAGTATAATTATTTCTTATAATTTGTAGAATAGACATTTCTCGTAATTGTTAGGGCGTGATAACCTAGATGTTTATCGCCTAAACAAACGCATATCTATCTATCTAACTATGCTATTTTTCGAACATATTGTTTAGGCCTAAAAGAAAAAAAAAAAAAAAATGTATGGATTAAATCTTTAAAATTTAGCAGCTGTAATACTCCAAGCGAGAGCTCCCGTGGAAGGGGTTAGAAGTACTTATAGTTATTATTTCTATTCTCTTTGGTCTAAGCTCGCTGCTGAAATCGACGAATTGATGGTGGAAACATTTTGCTGACGTATGACATCCACTGTGAGTAATTCCTCTGGCTATTGATGGAATGTCTTTCGGATGCTACATTATTAGCAGTAATTCCTTTAGGAGCATTACTTACCCAGTACTCGACTCTCGTCTAGAATTACCCCCTTGAACTGCGGGAATTGTTATTATTATTATTAGCCTATGAAATGAGAGTTGAGCGACAAAGCAGGTGCTTGGAGAACCCTTTGAATCCCGAGCCTTCGAATTAACGTGGCGTCATTAACTGGCTTTAGGGAAGAACACACCCTTCGTGAAGGTCGCTGTCGAGTGGAAGGCAACATGATTAAATGCCGGCAAGGATCATTGAGAATATCTTCCAACTTATTTAATTTGTTAATTTAGATTGAGGAAAAACAAAAAAACGGAAAAATATATAGTGGCCATGTTAGTTTTACTTTAGAATTCCAATTCCAGTGGATTTTTTGGTATTCTACACGAATTATGATTTCGAAAAATCCGTGGTGGGGGGGGGGGGGAGAACCTTTGCCCCTCTTTGAAAAACCGTTCGGACGGAAACCACAAAGAAATTCAAAATACAAGGTTATGTCACATTGACATCTCGATAACTTCGGCAGTGGATACATTAAAATTTTACTAACTATTAAAAAAAATAAATCTGGACTTAAATTTGTTGACCGTAAAGTTTTTTGAAGAGATGATTATCAATTCAATTACCGAGATCGTATTCATGATAATCCTCTTTTCATTAAAAATGAAGTTATTTATGACCTCATATTCGGACTAGTCTTCAGTTATTAACTAGTTCCATACAGTAATGTCTAATAACCAAAATGAAATCATTTTTAGTAAGAAAATTCAACCTGGCGCCAAATAAAATCCTCTTACGAAAGATAGTATCTTATTTCAGTTATAAAGTGAAAATTATTTTGCATATCACCTCGCCCTTGCTTACAGTGATGACAAGTATAGGGTAGCATGGGTTGAAACTCATACACACTATTTTGTCCTTAAAATACTTTTTATAGAATATAACAAATGTATCAATTGAATCTATGTGAAATGATTAGGTATAAGAGAGAAGCCTCAACTCAACTTCTGATATACATCAGAAAACTGATAAAATTTTTGGAAAATGAAAAAGTGCCAACATTATTATAAAACATAACGATAATTATAAGATTGGATTGGAGGCAGCCTATTGTTATTAGCAATGGCAAAAAATGTATTATTTCATAAAGCACCTACGGACATTTGTATACTATAGTTGGTATTTGTCATTTGTTTAAAGTATTTATCTTCTTGAAGTTTAGAAAAATTTGTCAAAATCACTTTAAAAATTGCTGGTGATTCCCCTCGGTTGCAGTTTGTAATTGATACAGCTACTCCCCCCACCCCCATTATCTTTTCCCTAATAATATATTTATTATTTCAATTTCTTTTGTGAAATATTTTACTTTACAAAAAGTAAACATAATTAATTTAGTAACATAATTTATATAATTAATTAGTAACTTGTCATGTTATTAAAAAACTTAATAATTTTGTAAACACACACCTTGCAACACAATTGAAACCAAACATAGCCTGTTACAGTATTAGCCAAGAAGGTTACCATTAAAAAGTGTTTCCGACACTAGTATTAAGTAGGATCCAATTTATCAGTACAATATATATTTTTCATTATAACAACACTATTTGAAGTAACGAATAATTATCTAACCTGGTCATATGATTTTTTAACGTTAATTTTCTCTAGGCGGGTTGTGACCAATGGAATAAAACAAAACAAACACTGAAATAAATAACTCTCATACCTTATATTCTCCGTCTTCATTGGTTTCTGTACACCATCTCCCGTTGGCGAGCGCTTTCGGACATTGTCCACAGTTGAATACGGACCGTGACAGTGAACGTATGTATTCGGCCAGAAGACGGACAATGTCCGAAAGCGCTCGCCAACGGGAGATGGTGTACAGAAACCAATGAAGACGGAGAATATAAGGTATGAGAGTTCTATATTCATTGGTGGTAGAAATAATAATAACCCTTTAGATTATTTAACTGAAATAAATAAATAAACATTTGAAAAACCTCATTCTATTCGTTTGATAATTCAATTCGCCGTTATTTTCTTTTAACAGTGATTATCAAGTCCCGTATAGAGTGAAAAATTAAAGTGTTAAGAATGAAAAGTCTTTTGACCGTAGAGATTATTAGTAGAGAATTTGTTGGGTTCCAAGGCTGGTAAAAAAAAAATTTTAAGAAATGTATTTTTATTGGATCAACTTTGACCGAACCCCAAAAATTCTCTAATATATAAGTGATAACTTCAGTATATTTTAATTTTTTTCTGAAACTTGATTTTAAATATACAAATAGGTGTAAATTTTGATTTTATTATTTTATTTAAGGAAATAGATTAAAGAAAATATGAATATTTTGTGCGTAAAAATAATAGAAATTAAATTAAAAAAAAAAAGTTGTAGTTGTTCACGTAGGCTTCGACGGTCGTCAGATGTATTTACCGTTTCTCTTTCCGGGTTGGACCGTGTCAAGTTTTGGTAGTTGCCGAGCTTTCGCACATCATGTGATGGCTTCTTCAGTGCTGAATAGAGAATGAGAGCTGTAAAAGAAAGATTTGATTGATCTCGTCCGGTTCGAGATTTCTACTTCCCCGCTAAGTTGAAATCTGCAGTCATTTCTTGAACCGTTATAAACAATTAATTCCGAGCATCGAAATTTGACGACTGATGTCAGGAAAATTTGAATAGTTTAAACCGAAGAAAAAAAATAAAAAATTTAATAAATCTCTCTTTTACAGCTCTCATTCTTTATTCAGCCCTGAAGAAGCCATCACATGATGTGCGAAAGCTCGGCAACTACCAACAACTTGACACGGTCCAACCCGGAAAAAGAAACGGTAAATACAAAAAAAAAAGTTTTATTTAAAAATTAAGATTGAAAACTTCTACCACCAAGGAAACGTAAAATAAAAATAAGATAATAATAGTAATTATAACTGCTAAGGGTTTTATCCACTCTTCCATTCCGGGCAGTACAGAGTCAGTGTTAGTGATTTTACATGAACCCTCATTACTTTTAATATCAACTAAGTCATTTCCATGACCATCTTTAATGAATCATGGGAAATGTGCTATGTTTAAGCAGCTCCGACGTGATGTACTTTTCCCTCCATACAAGACACATAAGTTTCTGTAGCACGTACATGGAAGTATGAGTTGTTGCGCAGTGTGTGAAGTATGAAGCGCTTTCGCAGTAGCGTACTTCAGAGAGTACTTATAGTACTTGGTGCGAAAGAACAGGACCCAAATCCCGGGAAAGTCTTCGGGAATGAGGCCCCCCAGCTTCATGTTCATAAGAGACTGGAGGTTCATTAATTATTTCAATTAAGAGTCTGTATATATATGAGAAAAGCTCCAGAGCTCAGGCACTGATTCCTATTTAACAGGCCGAAGGGTGGTCTGAGGCGGCGGGTTCGCAGCCCCATTCACTCTATTATTAAAACAGACCCTTCAGCGGGAAATCCTACACAAGTTTTCCGGACGAAATCTCCGAGCACGTGCCGCTGTGTAGAGCCCCCCCCCTCCCCCCTAAATTATTTAGTCCGCGAATGCCGAGTTTTAACTCTGCCCTTAATTAGATCCGACTTAGGCGGTTATTAGCGTGCTTCTTTTCCCCCTCCACACGCTCTCTAAGCACTGTCGTCAAGTATCGTTGCTTCCAGGGCATGAAGGTGGAGTTCAGCACAGCTGTTAAAAACCAAATATGGCGAAACAAGTAAGAACTGGAATTTAAGATCCACTTACACCAATTTTCGGCGTTCCTCGGATCGTCGTGTCATTGGTTTAAAAAAAAAAAACAGAGCTCTTACCACTTTAGATACCACCAAAGGGAACGGATCTTGTCGGGTTCGAGATTTCTACTTCCCCGTTAAGTGGAAATCTGCAAATCCCGTCATTTCTTGAACCGTTATAAACCATTAATTCCGAGCAGCGAAATTTGACGAATGATGTCGGGAAAATTTGAATAGTTTAAACCAAAGAAAAAATAAAATTTAAATTAAGAAAGTAACAGTTCACTTTAGTGTGAGGGGATAGTCCATATCCGTTAAAGCATGCATAATAACCCATAAGCCAATGAATTTATAACAAGATAGAAAAATAAGTATTTAGATATAATTAGAGAAAACACTTTACAGATTATAATTACTCCAAAATATGTCCATATGTTTTCCAAATTAATAATTATTTTACTCTTAGGAGTATATTAATGCAGTACATAAGATTTTTGAAAACCTTAAATACTCAATTTCTTGTTTATTTGGTGGAACTGACATCTGAGAAATTTCTAAGTTAACCAACTTAATTAAGATAAAAGTAACCATGTGGTCTGACCTAATTTTACAAAGTTTGCTACACTTCACTTAACCAAAATATCTTTCTGTGAAAGGACGTTAGCACTATCAACTTTAAAAAAAATTATATTGAAATAAATAAAATTTAGTATAAACTAGCAGTTTTATTTTTTAAATATTATTGGATTTTCTATTGTTACATAAAATTAAATGTTATGAACTTATGATTGTTCATGAATTATACTTTCTTATATAAATAAATCTATATAAAATGGGTAAGACTTTCGGGAACTAGTTGGGACTCAAAAGAACAGATAATTTTAATCTAAAAAAAACAACAACAACTTGAAAGTAGAAATTTTTATATGAAGAAGGTAGTAAAGAATAAAAGAAATCTTGACAAAAAAATTGTAAAATTAATTGTAAAATATTAATTTATAGGCTTACATTAAAGAATTGTTTTGATAAGCCGTTATTAAACAGAATGAAAACGGTTAAAGTAATGGAAATTTATCCAAAGTATAATGGAATTTGGTGATAATAACCAAAATATAAATATACTGATATATCAAGTATTCAGGCGATTTAAGCATAGGGACGCAAATATATTTTTATGTGTTAATTACCCTCACATAATTTGCCCAATATCTATTCAAAGGAAACTACAGAAATCATAGTTAACATAGTTAATTTAATTATTATTAATTAAATTATAATTTAATTTGTTATTATTGTTTATTTTAATAATGATTATTATTATTATAAATTGTTATTCAATTATTAGTGAATTAGTTTAATTTTAATAATTTCTAAAATAATATATTAGAAAGCACTATAAATCTTCTTAGA
>KZ807308.1:405507-418780 GCA_000696205.2 Oncopeltus fasciatus | reverse complement strand
TATATATATATATATATCATATGTAAGACTGAATTATTAACTCTATATAACAAGTAACAAATATTGGCATTTTCTTCTATAAATTTGATTTATTAAAATCAAAGCTTAAGATGCGCCTAACTTCAATGGATGGAAAAAACAAGTAAAAATTCCTAAAACAGTATTCCAAAACATGAAATATTAACAACTTTTTTGGTTTTATTTATTTTTTTATATAACAAAAATGTATTATTTATGAGTATACAATGACAAAAGAAATGTTAATGATTTTGAATGTCAGATGAATGTCGAATACGTACAACCATTTGCGGTGCTTGCTTTGACTTAGTATTTAAGTAGTATTATCTTAAATAAGTTCGTTTATTACATTAAATTGTTTTGAAATCGTTATATGTATATATATATATAATCATTCCTGAGAAATGAAATTACCAATTAATATGTCAAATGGATATGTAAAGGCCATATCACTTAAATCCTTGTTTTAGACATTCAAAAAAGTAAATAATAATAATAAAAATCACGAATGAATTCGGAATATTTTGAATTCCCTTGAAACCTTTACAAATAATGCCTTAATAATACAATATAAGTTGAAAGGTTTGAAGATCAACTAAGAATAAACTTAATATAAATTTTCTCCGAACTACCCTCAAATATTCCGACATAAATACTATTTCCCAAACCTGGAAAATCACCACATAATCTCCTCACCCTATCGTCCTATAGGTCTTCTTTCTACACTTTCAAAGGTTTTAAAAAAAAATTCTACTAAAACGAATGATGCCTTTCATGAAGAGTTCATATCCTCCCAAATCATCAGTTTGGCTTCCGAAGTGAGCATTTGGTAGAATGCTGAATTCTCACTTCGCAAATTGTAGAAACTGAAATCCATACTACCAAGTAACACTTAAATAATCCTTAAGTCTTACTTATCCAGCCATTTCTTTAGGGTTCGGCATGGAAGAGATTACTCCGATTTCTAATAATTGGAAGCGGGAATTCCTCAAGGCAGTGTGCTTGTACCTATCCTATTCATCCTGTACAGTGCTGACATCCCTACCCACCCAAGTACCCTCTTAGCCCTATTTGCAGAAAACAAGGTTGCCCTATCTTCCCACCACGTTTCTAACTCTGCTTCTAAACGCTACATGATTATCTCGACAGCATTAAACAATGGTGTGGCAATGGCGAATAAAAATCAATGAAGCAAAAAGTTGATTTCCAATTGTGGAAGAAAAACTTTCCTAATAATGCGAATTTAACAATGTGCTACTTACCCTGAAACCTCTCCAGGATCCTTAAAATATTTTTCTTATGTAAAAACTCACGTATTAAAAAAGAACCTTCCAACACTAACACTTCTGAAAACTACCACTTTTTCACCTACTTCATCATAAATATGCCCTTCAAAATAATAAATAATAATATAAACTCTGAGTTTATTGTGAAGAATAATTATCTACAAATTTGCTCTTTAACGTTCTTATCTACCTCTACTCAGTTAGCTACCCACAGCCCTCAAATTTTTTTTTCTTTTGCGGATGGAAAGTACTTATTTTTTGATAAATAAAAATAACTTCTTTGCCGACACAATTGAATTAATTTAGTTAATTCAACACTTCGAATTTTATTAATTCTTTATCACGGCTTTCTTGTACGTATAAAAAAAATACAGCTGTTATTATACATTATATATTACAATTAGGCATAAGATAACTCTTTAGCTATTTTAATAACTACCCACAAATAGCTGAAATACTATTCAATCAATTATTAAAAATAAATTATAAATATTTCAACAATAATAAAATAAATTAACAATTTAGAACAATATAAAAACAATCTGAGTCCCATAAAACAAATAGTTTACTTAAATTTTGTTTTCCAAATTAAAACATTCAAAATAATTTCTTCTTAAGATGGCTCAGACATGGCTGCCTGTCTGTAAGTAGCTCATGCATACAGTACCTCATATGACTTATATGAGTGCTACTAACATTGTTACAATTAAGTTTGTCATTCTTTTTATGGCGTTTTTAAACGGGATGAACTTTCTATGGTAGTTCTCATGACAGATTTCTTAAAATTCTTTTCAGTTTGAAAAGAGAAGCTTAATTCTGAATTTGATTTAATTTTTTTTAATGCCGGAGGGATGCCAGACGCTGTAATCTATCTACACTTTTCCTGTAGATAGGTTACACACACACACACACACACACACACAAATATATATATATATATATATATATATAGATATATATAGGACAAAGCATATCTAAATTAAAATTTCAAAAATATTTAAATTTGATCGACCTTTGGGGAAAAATTCATTAAAAAAAGATTGGGGAAGTACGTAACGAGAAGACCAGACCTGTACGAAATGAATGTGATCATCTGGTTCTACACATAGAAGAGGAAATCACTCAAATCAAATTTACCCAGAAAACGCTCTTGGATTCATCTAGGCCCGTCTATAAAGTTCTATAGAGTTATAAAAACAGCATGCAAGCAGCCTTCGAATCAGTCAGATTCCGTGTCAGATCGCGTGTTGCAGAGCTTTTGACTGGGGACAATGAAAGAAGTGACAGTAACCAGTAAGAGCAGACTAATTTTTCAAGTTGTTTTGAGGCCTCTTTGTAAAGTACATTTCATTTATTTGTAGATGTTTATTAACTAACTGTAAGTAATTTATCTATCTATCTATTTATTACTTAGTTTAAGGGCAGTAGACTTAATGTTATTAGTAGCATAATTATTAACTTTATTAACTAACAAATTAACTTTTATTTATAACTGTATTCAAACATTTTTGACCCAATTTAAGATTGTAAAGAGCTAAGAGTGTTTGGTGGGACCTCTTATTTCCTTATAACATATAAAGTAAATTAAGCTTTACATTGAAATTTTTTTAAATAAATTATTTTGGTTGAAGTCAAATGAGTAGAAGTTTAGATAAGTTTAGTGAAAGTCTAAAATTTTAATATTGATATCTTCGTTTTAATTTGAATTATAGACAAGTTTATTTATATTGGTTATCGAGGAGCTAAATCTAATTTATTAAATTTATGTACTCCAAGGATAAACACTTGTTAAGAATGATATTTACGGATATACTTATCATGGTGAGTACTTATACTCTTCCTCTCTGGAGAGAAAAGAGATAGGTTAAGTGGTATTTTCTTCTACCTCCTTGCTCTTTCCAGCTTATTGAGGACATATCGTTTATATACATCGTAATGTACAGTATTCTAAGTTGTAGCTAATTTTATAGATGTAAAGCAAAAAATAATAAAAAGAAAAACAGATTTCATTAAGGTTAGTGTAATATTTCAATTTTCAAATCAAATTTTTGCAAGACAAATGAGTAAATCAAGTACATAATTTAAACCTTTGACGCTCCCCTTTTCTCTATTTCTGGAACACCATCCTTCCTAGTGAAGGAATCACAAAAATAATGATATTTTTATCTTAGTAACATTTGTGAGTGAGTGTATATTGATACACGTCAGAAATATAGAGATTGATTTGAAGCTTATAGCGCCAGGGATGTTATTCTTGCAGCATCCCTTCTCAGGGGAGATTGTAAGTCAGGGAGTATTTCGGACGGCAGGGAAGTATTTCGGCACCACAAATCAGAAAAGCGGGTGGTGATAAGACTTTGATAAGAGAGCGGATTGTAACAATTAAGCTGCTCTGCTCGAAAGAGAGAGAGAGCGAGAGAGTGAGGCGGGCTCTAACGACTCTGGATGTGGCCCCTCGTTAGTGGTGGATTAGGACGTGAGGAGAATACCCCCACCACCCGCAATCTCCCCCTCCCTCTCTCACCACCCTGCCCCTCGCCCTGCCACCCCCCCCCCCATACCACCCCCAATTGAATATTTTTACCATTCCCCTCACGACATCGCGTCGCACCGCGCCCTGTCGAAATATTTCTCTTCTGTCTGTCCAAGGCCGCCTTAAATACAGTTCGTTAACGGGGTTTTGAATCGGGCGGTCTGATTTCCATCTGTACAATCATGTCGCCTTTATCACACCCCCAACAGCTGAGGGCTGGCAGAAAACGTGGCCACTACACACAATCAACAGCTAATCCATAACTGCCTACCAGCATTTTACTTTATTTTTTTACGCTTATTTAGCGACTCTCTATAGAGCGATAATTTTTCTTTGGGATTTTTAAACGATGCTAACAAGCTATTGTATCAGTAACAATTATAATTACTGTCGATACAATAAATAATTCGAAGGGCTTTATTACGAAATCAGGAAGAGCAACTTTCTTTGCGATTTCTGTATGAACCTAGCGTAAATAAATTTACATATTTAAATTTCTATTTATACTTACAACTAGAAAAAGTTAGATACAGCAGCATAGAGGAGTATTCTATGAAACAAATTCTAAATATTGTTTGAAAATTATTTTCCTTGCTACTTATAGCTCTTCCTCAAGTGTCAAATAAACTTACTTTTCGTAATTAAAAAAAAATTGTCTACCTATTTCCAATATAAATTTATCTATGGCTATCTAAATTGAACTGGATACAATATATAATATGTAAAAAATAGTTTATTACTGCGGGGTGCAATGAGTACTTTATCCTCTGTGTAATATCATAAATGCTTTGGCAGTTAGTTCAATAGTTCTTTCTGGTTCTTATCTTCCTTCTTAAGGACCATTTGGTGACCGACAACTTCCCATCCATTCCGTTCACATTTTCACATTATACATACTTCTCATCTTGATAATTTGATAAGAGGTTTTGTCACGTATGGCTTAATGTCGAGTGATTGACCTCTCTTTTAACTAAAACCATATGACCTACCTGAATAGGTTGATAGCTATCTGTGCTCAAGCAAACAGTATGACCTTCCAAATACAGTATTCCCAGCATGAAGCAAGGTAGATATCTTTCTTCACTAACTCCATATAAACTATTTAATGCTGTCTTCTCAGCCTGGTGTACAGGTAGATATCTTCGTTCGTTGAATCCCTATGACCTACCAAGATCTATCTTTGGATATCTGTATGTGTTCAATCGAAATGACCCACGCTGAAGTAAGGTAGATATCTGTATTCATTGACTCCATATCATCCACCTAATGCAGCCTTCCCATCCTGCTATACACGAAGATATCAGTATTTGTTTACTCCGTACGACCTAACCATTGAAGTCTTCCCAACCTGAAGTAAGGTAGATATCTGCCTTCATTGACTCTATATCACCTATCTAATGCAGCCTTTCCAACCTGTTGTACAAGATGATATCTGCCTTCATGACTCCGTATCATTTATCTAATGCAGTCTTCCCAATCTGCTGTACAAGAAGATATCAGTCCTCGTTTACTTCTTACGACCTACCCATTGAAGTCTTCCCAACCTGAAGTAAGGTAGATATTTGCCTTCATTTACTACATATCACCTACCTAATGCAGCCTTCACAACCTTCTAAGGAAGAAGATATCAGTCTTCGTTTACTTCATATGACCTACCCATTGATGTCTTCCCAACCTGAAATAAGGTAGATATCTGCCTTCATTGACTCCATATCACCTACCTAATGCAGTCTTCGAAACCTGTTGTACGAGAAGATATCTGTCTTAGTTTACTTCATATGACCTACCTATTGATGTCTTCCCGACCTGAAGTAAGGTAGATATCTGCCGTCATTGACTCCATATCACCTACCTAATGCAGCCTTCCCAACCTGTTGTACGAGAATATATCTGTCTTAGTTTTATATCATCAAGTAGACATCTTATATTCCACAGATATCTATTTACATTCTGAGAAAGACCTGTTTTACTCAGACTATTCAGGCTTTTGAAGTTCAGTGACTAGAGAATAGTATTGCCTTCCTTAAAGTTTTCATCACCTTGGAGTAACTACTATTTAATAACATGTAGTTGTAGTAAATGTGCACCATTCACATTAATATTTATGAAATAGCTTACTTAATACAAATTAATCTTATTTGATAATATTTTTTTGAACGGTTTTAGAAGATAAAAATTAATTTACATTTTGTTATACTCTAGCTTGTTATTTGTCAATTAACAAGTTTAATATAAGCCTAACTTTAAATTTGTTAAAACCTAATTATAATTTAGGATAAAAATATTATGTGAAAATCAATATATTCAATAATTGTGTATTAAATATCATTAGTGGTACTAAATATTTATTTTCTAATTTTTAAAATAAGTTATTTATAATTTAATTCTAATAAGCATTCTAAATTATCCTATATACGTTATGTTTACCTGAACTATTGATAAATAAATAAATGAATAAATAAAATTATTAAGGGGCAAAGAGATGTCTTACCGCATTACATAGATGTCATACTGGTTTTAAAGAGGGATGACAGGGATCCACTATCACAAATCACATATGCTTTGAATCATTAAATGTGATTCAACTCAAAATTGAAATTATGAATGATATATAAGAATACAAATTTCACTCGTTCCAAAGTTTAAATTGACCTTTTTCAGACAGGGAATTTTTTCAAAAAACAATTAACGTCTTAACATCTTAAAAAATATATCTTAATATTTCATGTTACTTTTTTAATCAAGATCTTTCTATTTTACGCATTTCACTTGTAACATAAAAAAAAAAAAAATGAAATTTATCAACAAAAAAATATTTGAAATCAATAAAATCCATAAAGATGTATTTAAAACAAATTGTACTCTAAAGACTCTCTTACGAAAATGTACGCTCCAAATAACACCTTCTATAAATTCAAATACATTACAACTATATCTAATCCTTAAAAAACTTTCTCCGGGAATATTATTACTACAATTTAAAATCAGGGTTTAAAAAAATAACCTATGAAATTTTCTAATATAAATTAAATAGTTAAATTCAACACAGTAGATATTATGAATTTACATGCAACAATAGAAGAAAATATGTCTGAAACTCCTCAAAAAATTAATGCTTCAAACATCACAAAAACAATTGTTAGAATTATTAAAATATATATGAAACCCTTTTAGATTATATTTTATTTTCTTAAGTTTTGTTTTTCATAATGCACTGGTTGAAGAAATAAAACCTGCTTAGTACATTGAAAAAGAAACACACACACACTCACACATATAATTTGTACTTAAAACGGTTATAAAAAAATGTAACTTCAAAGGTTGTGCGCTTCCCCCCACTCTTCCTTCCCAAATATTTCAGAAATAGAGTCAGTGATTTCATCTTTTACTCTCTTTTCTCTTTCCGACTTGTAAAATGAGTTCAGTTTACGCAGCTCCTGCGTGAAGGATATATATTTAATAAGTAAGATAGGATTACTATTGATACATTTATTGACTTTGTTTAATAATTAGATCCGTTTATTGTTTTTATGATTTCTATCTACAAGGTGACGTAAGAATTTGCAATTGAGGAGCATAGTTCTGTTATAGACATCCTTTATTTAATTTTAATAAATTAAAAATATATGCTGTATGATAAAATTAACTTAGTTTTATAAAATATTTTCTTATACATATTCTTTTCAATTCAAGTAAATTTAAGATTCTCTTTAATTTGTCTTAATGTAAACTCATTCTCAGCAGCATATGATTTTGCTCCTTGTAATTATTATTTAAAATTTTCTTTTAACGTTATGTTTAAAATTAAATTAAATTTCAGTGTAATCAGTAAATAAGTCATTCCTCATTAGTTGGAGAACGTGTTTTCTTTTGAAGATTTAGCTTTGAGAGTGCTGTAAAAAGCGTAATATATTAATGTGTAATTAGCTAATGCACTTTTCTCTGGCGATAATCTGGCGAATCCCACACTTCATCCCACATTACTCAGCGAGCCTCAAAGAGGGAACCCACTCTGGGTAATTTGTTGAATCCCTGCCAAAACTCCTAATGTACAAGGAGCCCGGGTCTCGCCCCAGTTAAAATACCCCCAGTCAATTTCCTGACAAATGTTCCCTTGCCAGAAACAGCAGGGTTCAAGCGAAGGGTGCCACGAAGTACTTCACAGGAACTGCGATAACCATACAGATTCCATTAAAGATGGACATCGGTAAGATATGGATTAATTTTATCTTACAATCCTGACATCAGAATGAAATGTAAGGCTGGCTCTAGACTGCTTCAATAAATTAATAAAATATACGCTTTCGTAATAAACTTAAGAAAAATATTCGATTGGGTTTTATCGAAATGCTGATAAATATACTGTTATAGGCTACGGGTCTGTAATTACTAGGAACAAAGATAAATTGAAGTTAATTTATTATAAGAAAAAAATATACCTACTACTACTATCTTTACTAACTAATGAATAAATAAAATAAAAAAATAAAAATATAAATTACTTACAGCTAATTTAAAAAAAATATACGAATGGATTAAATATACTTATTTTAAAAAGAATCCTCGTTTAGCCCGACGCTCTGAGACACGCAATGTAACACGGAAACTGACACTGGCTGAAACTAACTTAACACTGACTGGGGGTCGCTGGTGAGCTGTTCTTATAACTTCATGGAAGGGCGAGGCAGGCCTAAAAGATAGCTAATAGCGGTTTCTGAGTAACTAACTCAAATTTACTTCTCTGAAAAAAGGAAGCAAGTGGCTTCTTTAATTGGTCTCTTCCCGTACAGGTCTGGTCCACAAGCCACCTACTTCCCTAGTTTTTAACAATACATAATTGTCTTTTAAAATCTGTTTTTTTTAAAATATTTTTTTATTTGCATATGGCTTGCATTTTAGGCCATCTTCAGGGCTGTAACAAGCTTTTGAAAAGAGATGGGAAATAGAACAACCAGTAATTAAAATAAATAAAAACTGAACTAATATAATATAAAATATTCAGTTTTTCTACTTCCCAAGGGTTTTATATTTAGAAATTCAGCAAAGATCTGATAGTTATGATACCCCAATCGACCAGTAGAGCGAGATAGTCAAACAACCAGTAGAGCGAGATAGTCAAACAACCAGTAGAGCGAGATAGTCAAACTATCACACACCTACCCGCCCAGAGGTGTATCAGAAATAGCCTAAATGCATAGAGTTATTTATTATTGTATGATCTACGTAAAATTTCTCCACGAAAGAGAAAGTCAGTCGTATTTGTTTTCCCTAAATTTGGACGTTAAGCTATCGATTCTACTAATTTAATAGTTCTTAAAATAACTAAGCACATGTCTAATTTTTAAAATATGTAGAATCAGAGGTAACTGGGTTTCAAATAAAACTAAATTTCCAAGTTCAAATTAAAAAATTGCGGGTTAAAATTTTAAATTAATTAAAAAAAGTTTTAACATCCTAACGGTTAAATATTACATAAAAATTGAATTACATTTTAGTACGTTAGTCATTTGCTGTGGACTGTGGAAATCTAAGGAAATTTAAATAACCATGTGTCTACTTTATCTGATTTATAATCGCTAAAACCTTTATTTAGTTTATAGGATATTTCTAAAAAAAAAAAAAAAAAAGAAAAAAGAATGTTAGAATACAAACATTGTCTGAAATGGCTGAAAATATATCTTTAGATTTGGATGGATCCCATGTAGGATTGCCCATTTTAATTTTTTAGTTTTTCCAGGTGTGAAGTACAGTTTCCTTCGTGTAAGACAATAGTGCTTTTTATTCTGTTGCAATTGAGGTTGTGCTGCGAGGCTGTAGAATCTAGTTGCCAATAATGAGCGTCCTGTTCAGTAAGAAAAAAAAAGTCAGAAATTTGGACTGGTGTCCATGGAGGTATACCTTTTAAATCCACTTACTGGGTGCGCGGGGGTGGGCAGTCCGTCTCCATGACGACAGAGAAGGTCTCCAGATAACAAGGCAGTTTGGTCCCGAGCACAGAGGCCCTTGGAAGGATTTGTTTATTGCCGTAATGATGGCTGAGGTATATAGTGGGGGGAGGGGGTCTGCTCGAGACCAAATTTTCCGGGTCCGTTCTCCCACCCCCTCCTCACCCCTAATAGTGACCCCCCTTCCCCACTCCCGACCCTCACCAATTACCCCTCTAGTCGGCCCACTCCACCCCGGAGCCAGAGAGACCGACCTGGATTAATTGCCCGTTAACCATCTTGAGGAGCTCTCTTAACTGTCTCTGAACAGTCTGTTTCATGTAGAACATCCTTATCTCCAAACTAAGGATTTACTGACAAATATATTTTTTTTTTAAATTAGTAAATATGGTAACGAATATTGGTTTTATGTATGAATATTGATTATTATGTGGGCATACATAACAGGGTAATAAATCTTGTGTTGAAAACAGATAATTTCTTGTTTTCATATGTTTGGCGTATTTCTACTCAAATAGATAATTTTTAAATTTATTTCGTTTCTATAATTATCAAAATACCTTACATTAATTAGTGTCAATTTCTAGGTTAATATTCAAGGAAGAAAACTTCAATATTTTTTCAATACGATAAATATTTAATAAAATAATTGAGGGCCTTTGGCTGCTTAAGAGTCATACTAACGAGAATTACTATATATTATATTGTAATATAAAATACCAGGGTAATTAAGCTTTAGCCTGATATAACCATAAATCGATAGAAGAATTTCTGAGGACGGCTCTTAAGTATCTTAACCAAAAGGGCATTTTATCAATAATATAATTGGGAAACTATTTTAAGCCAAGATTTTAAGCATGGTGATCTTGTTTTGAGCGAAATATTTTATGTGCAATCAAAAGCATTATATTGCATGTATAGTTATAGTATTGATCCTTGTTATAAAATTAAAATAGTTTAAAAAAAAAAATCTTTTTAAGAAAATACTTAAGAATATAAATTTGAGAGTTGGTTATGCCTTCTTATTTAGAAAAAAATACAAACCAGGTGGTGCTTTAGATTTATATTTCACCCCGTTGAATTAATTCATTTATGGCTAAAATTTCATGAATGGGATGGCGGAGAAGTTTTAAGAAAAACGGAATTATCTCTTATACCATCATTATTTTTAGTGTTAAGTCAAAAAATAATAGAAAATAAAATTTACTTTCTTAAAGGATATTATCAGTAATATTTTTAAATTAAATTGCATTTTGCAGGAAATATTTTAATTAATTTGATAAATGTATGTGACTTTATACATCTTTTCAGCAGTTTGCTTTACCCTTTTCCCTCGTTGTCTTCCTTCGTTTACACATTTCAATTATTATTAATATTTCTCTCTGATAACTTATCTATGTTCAACTTTATCAAATCATAGTTTTTTCTGTTCCATTGTGAGAGACTTTTTTATTATTGGGAAATGACCGAGTAGGCGAAAACGATAAAAGAAGAAGGAATTTATACAGTGAAAGTAGCTCTTACAATGATATTCCTGGATCTCCTTGAGCAATTTTTTCCGTCATACTTTGTCAACAAAAAATGAATGCATTATAAGACTCTATTTCTGGATTGGTTTGTAGTTCAGGAGGAAGGGTGCTACAGTTGTGTTCTCAAATGGAGTTAGAAAATCGCTTACCATTGACAACAATTAATTTCTGCTCGTCACCTATTAATTACCTCTTCTCTTTTGACCAATTAACTGGCCGATAAATCACCTTCAAAGTCATCACTTAACTTTTTCTTCATCTCTGGAGCCTTTCCCTCATCTGTCTCGTCCACTTCTCTTACCCCCACCCCCCACCCATCTCACTCTCTCATTTCATTTTATCTCTAAATTTTTGTTATCCCTAATTTGCTTCCACTTAACCTCTTTCTCTGTCTCTCTTCTCCTTCTTTCTTTCTCTCTTTCTTCAGTATTTGTTGACATAACTAAATATTCCTTCTTTCTAATTTGCTGATATTTAACTTCCTTTCACTCTTTCTCCCTCTTTTTTTTCTATCTTTCCCTCACAATATATAGGTTTTTTATTATAAAAGAGGACTTGTTAGATTTAAAATGTAATCTTTGAACTTTTATGTTCTCTAAAATTATTACGAAAAACATTAATCAAGAAAAATATTTAAGAGATTTAGATTTTTGAGATTCGGTTGGGCTACCTTATTTTTGAAATATAAAATCAAATTATGTGATTTGAGAGGGGGAGAGGAGGGGGTCATCCAATATTCCTCATATATGTTTATGCCCGTAAATCTCCAGTTATCCTTCATGAAGGAGTGAACTCAACTTCCGCTTACACCAAGCGAACGTAGTGCACTCTAGTGTGAAAACCTGGAACAAAAAAATTGAAAATATAAACCGTGATTCGAATCTAAAAACCTGATATGTGAGTCGCGAACGCTTATCACTATACATCTGGTACCCTAAATACATAGATGAATAATTTAATCGATATTAATCAAATGGTGGAATTCTAAACTGATGGTATTTCTTAGCTTCTTTAAATTATAATTGTTGTATAAAACCAAATCCTTTTCACCATTCGTTGTGTGAGGGTGTGGATTAACTTATGAATCCTTTTTCTATGACCTAATTTATTGTAGTCGCATTTCGGAAGGCTATCATAATTTGGAAAATTGGATATCATTCCTTATTTATGTTGGGAATAGATAACCAATTAACGTCAAAGGGGATATGTTTTCCCAAATGAAAATATTGATTTCCTCTTGAGCGAAAGAGTACTCCGCGGGGAATGAGCGGTGTTTCGGATCAGACAGAGGGTTGATGCTAAGATGTGGCAGGTGATTGACAGAGTTGGACAGGAACGCTTGCTAATCAGCCGCGAGACTCGAATGGAAGCCCCCGTACCCTGATCGACTCGAACCACTCAACACAATGGGGTAGGATTGCAATTCCATAGGAGCCACTCCCCGACTTAATATTTCATTTGCTTGATTATTTTACTATATGCTCTCGGAAGGAAATGAAAATAACCACCCCCAGGGCTGCAGATATAAATGGAAACTTGAGTGGTTGTTGCCATGCGTGTTGGTTTGTGCGTTGCAGCCTCCCGATACATCCTACCCCCACCCCTCAATACATATTTAATTTTATTGTGGTTATTTTTAATGAGCAGCCTAGACCATCCATGTAATCTTTCTTCTGCCAGTCTGGCGTATATGCTGTACTTGTATTTGTGTCGTACAACTCCCTTATCAGGATGCGTTGTCATGGAGAATAATACATGAGTAAATAAATTTATTGTGAAAAAGAATCTCCTTATAAATAACAATAATGATTCTAATATGTAAAAAGCCTAATTAATTGAGATGAACTGAAACTTCTTTACTAAGCCTGACCTTTCAAATTTTTCAGATTTTTAAAACCATTTATCTACCATCCATCTAAGCCAATCGTGGAAGATATATTAATTATTTATAATTTTTTTATA
>KZ807308.1:384903-403747 GCA_000696205.2 Oncopeltus fasciatus | reverse complement strand
CCCCCCCCCCCCACACTCACTCTTTCTCTCTCACCCTATCTATATCTCTGTCTTTATTGACTGTACGATTGCAAATTACACTCTCTGTCCCTTCAGGCAGTACATAATTGAGCACATAACTGTATTCGTTAACTCTGAATGACTATGAAACAGATTAACGATAGAGGGGCCACATCTGTCATTCCTAATCAGCTGTCTGATAACCTCAGCATCCAGTGTGAGAAGGGGTATGACTTTTATTTGTGTGGCACAAGGATCTATGTAAAAGAATCCTCATCTTGATGATAACCTGGTGGTTACTGCTTAGGCAGACGAGATATATATGCGTGACTTCGGCAGGTGTTACTCCTTGAGTAGCTAGGAAATAGGTAATGGCATGTCCAGAAACTTCTTAGTCATGCTATTATTGGACAAGTCCAAGGGATTTAAATAAATAATTTATTTTTAAAAACCTATATACATAGACAATGGACTCGTCAAATTTTTTTATTAATAGCTTATTTATAATTAGGTAGCGCTAATGACCACTGGCAATCGATACGCACTCATAAAAAAAAATTAAGTACTGTCAATTTTACAAACTTAATTGTAAAAGATGAAATTATAATAATAAATAAAATAAACTAATATTTAAGAAAACCTTTATATATAAACAAATACTCACTTGCATAAAAAATATGGAAAATATAAGAAAATTGGAAAATACTATTTTCCTTAATGGATTAAGGTGGTATGGTAAGTATAGTGTGGAAAGGAGAGAAGGGGGCGAAAATGGAGTTTAGGACGAAGAGGATGTTGAATGCATGATTGAAGGATGGCATTTTTGTGCGAGCCCTAGTACTTGTGGAAAACCGTATTCCCTTGTGAGCAATCGGTGTTTTCTACAACCTGCCGTACTCTAAAATAAAGGTTGGATATGATTTAGCTACCTAGTAGACTAACACCGTCAAAGAATTCAGAAACATTTTTAAAAAAAATTTTCTTGGCAGTCCAATCCGGATGAAGAAATTGTAAAACAATTCCGCTGACCGTGGAAGTCAATATGAACATTCACAAAAATTCATTAATGCCTGAATTGATGAATTTGTTTGAATGATGTATATTAATATCGTGACTAGTGTCATTTATGATTGATGATTGGGAGGGCGGTTGAATTTAGTAAAGTATAACGTTATCTAAGACCTTTGGTTTAAAGCCATAATGAACTATAAAAATAAAATAAAAATAGCAATGTACAATATTGGTTATAGGAACTTTCATTGGCAGAGATAAAGAGTTAGGTCCGTGCATTTGCCCAATGAATCGCTCACCATATTCCCGTCGAACTCTTGGAAAATTAATACGGGGTGGCAGTGGAGGGGGTACGATTACCTAGCCCCTGCAGATAAGGGAGAGTGGAGCACGCAGCAAGGACAACGCTGTGAGTCAGAGTGGTCACGCGACACCCACACCGCTGAATGTATTTATAGCTAGTGCTGACATCTGTCGACTGAATCATTAAGGAGCCCGTCCATTGTGGGACTCCTGGAGAAATTGATTTGAGGCAGTAGTGGTGTTCCATCCCACCGGCAAAACGGTCTGGCAAGGCCTTCGATTCGCATTCCTCACATGTCTGCTTTTGCCACACATTATCTGCTCAACTGGATAATGGCAATGAGAACTGATTTGGGTTTCCTATGAGCCCCTTCTGATACCGGCATGCCTTCAACATCCACTAACTACGGCGGGGAATCTATCAAAATATCAAAGTACCCCGATAGTATAAACAAGAAAGAAAGTCCACGGGGCCTTTGATGTACAGAGGAATCTCAGAGGATTGATGGTTATAGGGAATGACAGATTCAAGTATTCATAGACTATACAGAAGAGATACCAGGGAGAGGGAAGGAAACTCTTGTAATCTCTCTGAATATAAATCTCAATTAAGAAAATGAAAAGCAAAAGTATACAAATAAAAAAATAGAAGACAAAGAATAATAAACAATTTTTAGTGCAAGGGAAGAGAATAAAAAATCTAACTGTCCCAGCCAGGACAGAATTTTTACAGAACAGATTTTTATTATGTTCCCTTGCACTAAAAATTGTTAAAATTTACGTGTGATTAAATACCACAAAAAATAATATTTATAAAACTAAAAGTAAATAACGAGAGTCATTTAAACAGCTTGACAATGTCAGCTCCTCGGAGCATAAGACGATATATTCGTCGGCCTCAGAGGTTAGACTCTCGACATTTGTATTTGAATGTAATGTCTTATCAGACTTGTCTCGGTAGCGTAAATGAAAAACGCACCGGCCCGGATAGCAGGAGATCCACGTTAGATTCCTGGCTGGGACAGATAGATTTTTATTCTATTTCCTCGCATTAATTGTTTAAAATTTATGTGGGATAATAAACCACAACTAAATTAATATTTATTTTTTGGTGTATTCTTCTATTCAGGAAACTACCAGGTACCAAAAAGATAATCACTAAAATATATGTGTGTGTGTGTGTGTGTGTGTGCGTGCGCGCGCGCGCGTGCGTGTGTAAGATTGTCAACACTAAAGGCTACAGTTTTCATTTCTCAGTGTAATTGGGCATATAACTTTTGAATACAAAAGGGTAAATTCGTTAATGAGCAAAATCGGAGGTAAAGTTGTGGGAGATTACCTTCAATGTCAAGTGCGAGTAAAAAAAAAAAAAAATTTTCGATCCAGTGGGCTTTTTAACTTCGCAGCAACTTTCTTTACTTTACGATTTTGAGACCACAATTTATTATTTTTCCTAATGGAATTCCGCATACAGCTTTTAAATGTAATTTGCAAGGCTGAGTTTGTAACAGAGCGGAAATAATTGATAATTATATGATTATAATATGATTAAAAAAAATTGGATTGAAATTAGAAAATTTTTCGATTTAGTGGGCAGTGTAGCTTAAGTGTATTTTATTATTGTTATTATTATTTAGGTTACGAACTGAAATAGTACAATGAAGAGTAGGAGTTTACCTGTATTGTACTTTTTTTTCTTTTTAATGAAATTACGCATTTTCCATTGAGAATAAATATGAATTGAGGGTAATAGAACGATTGATGACAGAATATAAATATTAATTTTATTGTGGTTTTTTAATCCCACATAAATTTAAATCAATTAATGCAGGGGAACAGAATAAAATTCTAACTGTCCCAGCCAGGGCTTTAACCTGGATCTCCTGCTAACGGGCAAGCGCGTTATCCAATTACACCACCGGGAGAGGCAGATAACTTATTAAATTCCCAGCACTAGTGTCGAGCGTATAACCTACGAGAAAGACGAATACCGCGCTTGTCTGGATAGCAGGAGATAATGAAATAAATATTTGAAGAGTATCACAGGGAAACAAACCGTTATGATTGGGGGTTTACCTATAATGTAAATTTTCATTTTTTTTTTCTTTACAGACAAAAATTGTTTGTTTCCTAATGAAATGTGGCATATCGCTTTTAAAAAAAAGTTCGTTTTTAAATGAAATCAGACGAATGAGAGTGAGGGATTACCTGAAACGTCAAGTGTAGCACGAAAAGTGTTCTTGGTGTAGCGGGCCTCATTTTTAGTTTAGATCAATGAAACTCAATAGTAGAAATATTTATTCACAAAAGAAATAGTTTAGGAGTTACACAGCGATATTGAACATTTAGTAGGGGGGTTTTCTTGTAACGTAAATATTTAACTATGCTGCTTATTCTTAATTTTAGTTTCTTTATGAATTTTAGCATATGATTCTTAAATGTAAAATGAAAGAGTGAGTTCGCGATTGAGCAAAATATTATGTATAAGAGTGGGTATTTCTATAAGTTTCGAGCGGAAGTAAAGAGTGTTGTTTCATTTGGGATAGTAAATATTAGTATTGAGGAATGAAACTGTATCCAGGTTTATTTATCAATAAAATATATACTTTATAAGTTTAGGGGATTACATCAGCTACTATATATAAGAATTAGATTAAGTAGCTAAGTTTTTTTTTATTTTTAAATTTATTTTTATTTTTCTTCTCTTCACTTTCATGGTCATTTAGAGTTAACGAATATACTTATGTGCTCAATTATGTACTGTTTGAAGGGACAGAGTGTGTAATTTGCAATCGTACAGTCAATAAAGACAGAGATATAGATAGGGTGAGAGAGAAAGAGTGAGGGGGGGGGGGATATTAAAGGAGGGAAATTAGGAATGAGGGTAACTTAGAGATGTAAACAAATTTTGAGGGAGAGATAGAGAGAAGAAGAGGGTGAAAGAGTAAAAGGAAATTAAATATCAGCAAACTTGGAAGAAGGAATATTTAGTTATGTCAACAAATACTGAGGAAAGAGAGAAAGTAAGAAGGAGAAGAGAGACAGAGAAAGAGGTTAAGTGGAAGCAAATTAGGGATAACGAAAATTTAGAGATAAAATGAAATAACGCAACAAATAGAGAGAGTGAGATGGGGGGGGTGGGGGGGGGGGTAAGAGAAGTGGACGAGACAGATGAGGGAAAGGCTCCAGAGATGAAGAAAAAGTTAAGTGATGACTTTGAAGGTGATTTATCGGCCAGTTAATTAGTCAAAAGAGAGGAGGTAATTAATAGGTGACGAAGAGAAATTAATTGTTGTCAATGGTAAGCCTTGTAGCGATTTTCTAACTCCATTTGAGAACACAACTGTAGCACCCTTCCTCCTGAACTACAAACCAATCCAGAAATAGAGTCTTGTAATGCATTCATTTGTTGTTGATCTGCGATATCTATTCGTTCTGTAGAATCAGTTAGATAGTTCGGTTTTTATGGATAATCCAGTATTACAACAATTTGTATCCGATTTTAGCAATAGAAATTTTGCTAAGGAAAAATGCCGGCACCATCGGACTCCCTCTTGAAAAAAGACTTTACGGGTGGGTGGGTAGATCACAGGGTAAATCCACTTTATGTATGGTTATTCTGATGTGTTGGACTTGCTGGGTGAACTTGTTGAGCGACTGTTGTTGAGAGGCTGAGCTTGTACGGAAAAAGTATATGTCCTTGTTATAGATCAGTCAGGTTGTGCCTACTGGTTATGCCTTTCTTATTTCTCTTATTTTTCGCTCAATCACTTGAGGGAATGTAGGGAGAGGATATCTAGAGGTAGGCACCCTATTGACCCTAACTATCTAGACTAGAACCCATAACGCAAGGGGTTGGAAACCCAAACAGATACCTTCCGCTAAGCCGGCGTTCTTAAGGTCAGCTTTCCAAAGTTATAACTCCCTTCTGAAATCTTCATTGGGTTGGAAGATGGAAATATAATGTTTAGTTTAGGTTAGAAGAGTAGTGAATTCATGAAAATCAATGTTTGAATTTGTATATTCACTGGGGTACGGTCTCTGACAAAGCAGTTTCACAAAGCAGGTCAATTGCTTCAAGAGTTCTCTATTCAATTACAGCCAGGCCCGGAGAGAGGTAATTTATTCCTTGCCATGAATGGACGTGCGCTAACCCTACGGCAAAGCTAATGCAAACATATTATACACTGGCGCAAAGCAAAGGGACCCCCCCCCACAAAGCTAAATATCCCTTGCTGGGACCAAAAGAAAGCCGATCTCAGAGGTGCTAAATATTTCTCTTTGGTCCTCTGGGGGCTTGTCGGGGACAGCCTTACCCCACAAAGAACAAGGCTTCCCATAAGCGAATTAATGCCCCGTCCCGGCACACACAAAAAAAGTATCTCTTTCAAAGCGAATTTCCCTCGTATGTTCCTAACAAATATGGTTAACTAAAGCCTCTGCCGGCACAATAAAAATTAGATTAAAATTATATCTGGACACAGAGCTATGGGTGGTTTTACTAAAAAGAAAGAAAAAAACAAGAAAGGGAAAAAATTGAAGAGAA
Organism: Oncopeltus fasciatus; assembly: GCA_000696205.2. Taxonomy (NCBI): domain Eukaryota; kingdom Metazoa; phylum Arthropoda; class Insecta; order Hemiptera; family Lygaeidae; genus Oncopeltus; species Oncopeltus fasciatus. The sequence continues at coordinate 397,887 of KZ807308.1, read as the reverse complement.
GGGGTTGTTGTTAGCCCGCAGAATGTGGAAGTGTTTTTTGTGTGTCGTAATTTGAATTGAATCTCTTGTGTGGTTGCTACCATTCCTTTCATGCCAAAGGAAACAAAATTTCTACCAATATTTACACATACAAATCCAAACACCATTTCAACTTGAGGGAGATGGGACAAGTTGAAAAATGAATACTATTGCCTAAGTAAGGTTATGAGAAGACACTTTTTATTCATCTTATGACAAATTTCATTACATTTCATGGCCTGAAGTAAATAGTGCATAAGGATTGACCTTTAAAGATTTATAAATTAATTAATAATACATTAATATTTATTATGATGGCTTTGTTTCTTAGCAGATTTACTGTACATCGCCGATCTTGCAAGAGAGAACCTAAATATTTGGTCCGTTCAAAATTTTATGTTTACATATATTTGTCTGTACTCTCTCTAGCTTCAGTAGGTTTTAACATAAAGATTTTAAACTTTTTTTTGAAATACATTGGATGAAATTATTAATGGATGTAATAGATAGAGGGGTTGGACGGGGACTGGAATTAAGGGGCTTAAAAGAATATAAAAAAATTTTTTTTGTGGAGATTACAGGAATATTGATCACTTTAGAAGTGATAGAGATGTAGTCTTTTCTATTTCAAATAATTTCATTTGCGACAGGTTTCGGTGTCAACACACCATCTTTAGGCTCTACAGAGTGTCAAAAATACGGTTATCCTCTCAGTTTCCTAAGGAGAACTCCAGAAATCTGCTATCATACTCGCGTTTTCTGCTTTTTTAAATTAGTACACACACATACTCTTTTAACTTCGATTTCCTGTATTTTGCGGCTTTCACAGAGGTCCTTCGTCAATGGGATCCCGAAATGACTGCAACCACTTAGTTGGGCACTCAAAAACACCTTCGAGTTTTTATTTTTTGTACATGAACGATATTAATGCACCCGAGAAAGTTACAATTTTGTGCCCAACGACCTAGGCAAAGTTATATTATGCTTTATCTATCTTTTTTGTCACTTTTTTTTCCTTTCTCAATGATCCATGGCTAGTGCATCTTTTCCTCTTTTTAATTATCCCTCATATTATTTTCTGCCCAACCGTCTGATATACCCATATTACTCTCTCTCACTCTCTCTCTCTCTCTCTCTCTCTCACTCACTCTCTCTCTCTCTCTCTCTGTAATTTATTAAAAAATGTATTGTGGAGAACAAATTTATTTCCAAGACTCGTATTTTTATATTGACTCCACAATTAGTCAATTTTCTGTTGATTTGGCTTTTAGTGAGCAACGGATTCTTTTGCCATTTTGGGTGAGATAAAGGTCACTAATTGGCATTTTGGAAGGTTTAGAGGACTACAACAAATTGGTGATCAGAAGGTTGGTTGGTTTTTGATTTTTTATTGGCAACAAACATCTCAGGTCATCGTTGCCGAGGATTTAGTTTTCATTAATTCAATTTTAAAAAAAGATGTCTTTCTTTTTCACAAGCATATGCATTTATATAGATATAAACACAATTATATTACAAAAAATTTTAGATATTGGTTACGCCATATTTTACTAAATTTCAAATCTTTTTTTTTTTTCTTGTCTAGTAAGTTTGTTCAGATTTCTACACAGTGATAATACATGTGTATGTATAAACACCGGCATACATACACATTGACATAAAGTTTTATTTTATTTGTATTTGGTACAGCTCTTCAGTTTATTTAAATATATTCAAAGTCCTCTGTTTTGCTAAATTTTTTCGTAAAGGGATACCTCACGTAGGAAGATGAAAATCTTTCTCCAGGAATGGGCTTTTGTCTTCCAGTATTGTTTTCATAGTTGTTGGTATTCCCATTTGGTTCAATTTTGCTTTACATTTCTTACAGGTGGTGAAGATATGCTCTATGCTGATGGGTAAGTTGCATATCTCACATATTGGTGACTGTTTTTTAGTGATGAGATGCCCATGAGTTAGACGGAAATGATCAATTCGTATTCTTGTTAAAACCACCTCTTCTCTTCTATTTTCCCTATTGGAGGAGTCCCAAGCGACAATGTCTGTCTTGATTTCCCGTAACTTATCTGGGGCTTCATTCCACATTGCAGTCCAGTTTTGAGGAATTAATTTATTTAGTGGAGAGAATAGTTCTTGTGGCGAGATGTAACAGCTGGTTAATTCTGTTAGTTCATGGGCTTCTTTTGCTGCTGCGTCTACTTTATCATTTCCTGTTATTCCAGTGTGACTTGGTACCCACAGAAGCACTACTTTTTTGTGGATGTCTTTTAGTTCAGCAATGTACTGTTTAATTTTGTTAACTATTGGATTATTAGTATCTGGATTGGTAATAGCTCTGATGGAGCTAAGGGAGTCTGTGCATATTATTATTGTTGTCTCAGTAGCATGGAAACTATTGTGGAGGGATATTTGTATAGCAGAGAGTTCGGCTGAGTAGACACTATTAAGTTTATTTATTTTGAATTTCATGGTGGTCCTATCTGAGTATATTGCAAAAGCAGTTGAGTTATCTGTCTTGGAGCCATAGTGATCAGAAGGTCATGGCACCGTTTAATTTGCCTTGAAATATGGTTTAGCGTTCTTCGATATGGTAGTGTATGGTAGGTCTGCGTGTAGTGTGATATTGCTTCGGTAAAGTGGCTCTAATCATTTATAGGGTTTTGGTGCTAGAATTGTTCTTTTGTTTGTGTATTGGTTCTTTTGCTGACAACAATATTAGCTCCTGTGTTTAAAGGTTGAGTCATTGTGTTGGAATGAAGATATATGATGTAAGAAATACGACATTTCAGTGTGTGTGTGTGTGTATCGGGAAGACTTTGTTTACGGAATCATGGCCGCGATGAAGATGTGACCCAGAGGTGGCTAAGGGAATCGGTTATCCCGCCTCCCCCCCATTCATCCCCCTCTCCCCCATTACGGAGGGATAACGATCTGTAGAGTAAGGCCCCCGCCGTTTAAGACACAATTAAAAAGGCGTGGGAGGTCAGAGTAATGAGGGGACGTAGAGCCTGGATATTGGACCAATCCCAGCCTGCCCCCGGCCATATTGGCTCAGGCATCATTACCACTTCCCGATACACTTATAATGAGGAGCCCTCTCTCGCCAAATCTGACAAACGCCATTTCTCCACCCCCCCCCCCCACTCCCTCTTCCCATTTCCTTTGACTCGCCGCATTTATTTTAATTTCTCCTTTAGTCGCAGCTTTTCTTTTCAACTGAAAGGCCTTCTTGCGCGAGAATTGGTCTAAATATAAAGCGAAGAAGAGTTTGGAAGACATGAATTGGATACTCCATATACAATTATTGAATTCCCAAAAGAAAATATTTTAATAAATCAATTGGCATCTTCTTTAATTAAATCAAAAAAATAAAATAATCATTTTTAGCAGATTTAACTCAGGAAAATCAAGCTACCCAAATTGTTATTCTCAGGTGACTTTTGGAAAAATTAGAGGCTGAAATGCAGATGCCTAGAAAGAATAGAATTTTTAAAATCGTTAATATTCTCTTATAAGTATTATTTTTTGTGTGGTATTTAATCTCACGTAAATTTTAACAATTTTTAGTGCTAGGGAACAGAATAAAAAATCTAACTGTCCCAGCCAGGACTCGAACCTGGATCTCCTGCTATCCGGGCCGGCGCATTTACCATTTATGCTACCAAGATATGTCTGATAAGTTATTAAATTCCTCGTAATAGTGTCGAGAGTCTAACTTCCGAGGCAGACGAATATATCGTCTTATGCTCGGAGGAGCTGACATTGTCAAGCTGTTTAAATGACTTTCGTTATTTACTTATAAAATTAAAAATTTAAAAGTAAATAACGAGAGTCCTTTAAACAGCTTTACAATGTCAGCTCCTCGGAGCATAGTGCGGGGAATTTAATAACTTATTAGGCTTGTCCTGGTAGCATAAATGGTATATGCACCGGCCCGGATAGCAGGAGTTCCAGGTTCGAGTCCTGGCTGGGACAGTTACGTTTTTTATTCTGTTTCCTTGCACTAAAAATTGTTAATATTTATCTTTTAAAGGATGAATAACAATTCTTTGGAAAAAAAAATTCTTGGGCCATTAGTGTTGCAATGAAAGCTACAATATTTGTTGACAGTCTGAAATAAGCATTCTCTTATGACCCCTTCACCGACCCCCTGAAAGAATTACTTGAATTCCCTCACCCCCATCTCAAAAACCTGCCAAGCCATTTAATGTTCGAAATTAAGTATGTTATAAATCGACTTCCTCCTAAGATTCCTCTCATCATCCGACATATCTCCCGCAAACATCGTGTTCCTCACTTTGCTTTTTAACAGTATCCTCAGAACCACACGTTTCCACCACATCCTGGAAACACTCCTGCTCACAAATATGTTTTCCTTCAACTTGGGTTTTTGCTATTGAAAAAATTCCTGATCACTCACATAAGATAAAGAAAAAATTCTTTATAACGAATATTTAAAAAATATTTTTTAATGTAACTTTGTTAGGCCTTTAAACAAAAACCATACAACCGATCGAATCAGAGTTTAGAACTCCCAATTTAACTCGCCATTAGATTATAGGTGTCAACCTACAACATTTGAAGTTCTTTATTTGACGGTTATTTTTACAAAAGTTTGGTTTTTATTCATTCGACCAACCAAAATGTACTCAGGAAAAAAAACTTACACGCATTAACATACTGTAAAAACTAATCAATAAATTTCACTACAATTAAGAAAACTTGTTATGAATCGGTTAAAACTGATGTATGTCTAGGAAGTGATCGCTTCTGTGAGACTTGTTACTTATATCATTTTCTCATCGTAATATCAATATTTAAATAATGTACCATAGTTGAATAGAGATCTCAATTAAGATAATGGACATACTGTATCTTATAGACTAGTGTCCTCGAAATACCTCAGTTGAAATTATGAAATAGCTTTAAAAAGTTACCAATAAGCAAAAAAAACCCCAAACTCATCAAAAGATATGGTACTACCTCTGCTGTCGACGCGTGACTCCGTAATTGCTTCGTGAGCTGTGGCATAATAACTTTTCTGCAGCTCATTTACTTTGCTCTATTAACCATAGATGCTCTACCTCTTTGCTGTAACAAACATTGTTATATTATGTTATAAAGTATCTTCCTTTCTATGTTCGTTGGCATACATTCTTTCGATGGGCGAAATGCACATAATGGTTTGTCTCTACTATATTTTTTCAGGTGCTGTTCACATACCCTTCACACACCCTTGCTATCGGCTACTCGGGTACTAGCAGTGGGGCCTTGCAGCACTTACCTCTAACCACTCTCTCTCTCTCTCTCTCTCTCTCCAGAGGAGCCCACTTTGAGGAGCCTCGATTCTTTGAGAGGCAGCAATCGACTGGATGTTGTGGACAGGACTCCAGCAGTAATGAGGTTTTTCCCTCCACTCTCCCTCTATTGACTTGGAAATCTGTAAACAATAATTAAAAGTTCTTTAATTAATCACAATTAATTAGATGAAGAGCGGCCTTGCTTTCTAAAAGCCCTGTAATGAGGTAATCTCTCCCCCTACCTAGTCAATCCTCTCCCCTCTCCATCTCCATCCCTATCACTCTCTCACTCTCTCCCTCTCTCTCTTCTCACCCTATACGCCTATATAGCTCTTTCAGTTCATCTTCATCCCTTACGTTCTTCCTATCCTCATTCTGTCTCTCTTACTTTCCGCAATTCTCGCATTTCCTCCACCTTCCAGATTCTTATCCATTATTAATACCAACAATGATTTATATAGTTATCTCATTCAGGGCTTCTCATTTAATGAATGTGAGAGTTAAATTGGAATTTATTAATGTGTATATTACGTCTAGGCTAATTATATTATTTTTCAGTCAACATCAGAACATTCCATCTTGCAAGAATATAATTATATTTGACAATTATAATTGTCAGTGAATATCTGCAATATCAATCCTTCAGTTGAGGTGGAGGTGTGAGGAGGAGATATGACACTTCTTATAAGGTATTGCAATGGTCTTAGCCTTACTCAAGACCAACACTGGAATTCCAGAGGAGTGATAACTAACACATGAGAAGGGGTAAGAAGTGCAGGCTTAAAATCTGTTCCTCGTTTGGAGGCACATGGCGTCCTCTTAAAACAAAAAAAAATTTTTTTTTTTGCTGTGTCATGAAATAAAGATAAATTTTATCCATAAGTAATTAAATTCATATTTGTAGAAGCCTATGAGATGCTAAGGTCTTCGTGACATCACAGCACTATTAAATCCTCATTTTCTTTGGGTTTTATCGCTTGACGACGTTTATCGTTATCATATATAAATTCCTTTCATATTTCTTAAGCTGAATTGTGGGCTTCCTTTATTAGTTGATAAAAACACTCTTGTCTTTCCCACAAAACGTTTTCGAGCTCTTTTTAATAGTTTGTGATCTCCAGGCTCGTATTCTACTTAAATTGTTATATTAATACCTTAACACAATAACTTTCTCTTTCTCTCTCTCACAAACGCACAAACACACATAAATGAAGTTTACTGGAAGATACTTTTAGTTTCCTTACGGGAAATCAGTTTACCAAAATTAGTTTTGTTTTGAACTGTTAAACTGTTTAAATTATTATTAGAGAGATTTCTCTCAAAGTGAGTACATTAAAATAAATATATATCTTCATTATTTTTATAGTTAAGAAAAAAAAGTATAGACTTAATAGGTAAGAGACGTAATTTTCCAATATCATAAAAAGTAATTCAGAAATACATATTTGATTAGTTTAATTTCGAGGGCTGAGTAAGCCTCATTCTTCTTCAATATAGAAACAGGTATTTTTATTTTGGCTTTAAATTGCAGGCTGTTGATTAAATTTAATTTTGACCGAAATCGGAGAAGAGGGAGGTGGGATAATCTAAAAACCAAATTAAATAGTTATGAATAATCTCGTTATTGAAATCACTAGGAAAAAAAAACTGATTGAACATTATAAGTACAAAATTAATTTTTATANTATAACAGAATGTAATAAATAAAGATTTATTTAAAAAAAAATATATATAATATAGTGGTATATAATATATGGCTATTGTCTTTTTAGCATTATTCTTATATACAGATTTATATTTTAATTAACCTCCATCGACATGAGCTCTTTTTATTCCATTATGATTTATTTACATATTTCTCCGATGAGTTTTCTTGAAGATAGAGAACAACATAACATTTATAATTTTTAAATATTTATGTGGAAAACGCATATTAAAGAATGCGCTCCCTACACTCTTTCATTTGGCCAGTCTAGAGCCAGCCTTAGCGTTTTTAATTAATTTTCTCCAGATTATCATTTAAAAGTAGTCATTTACTCTTCTATGTCTTTTTTAATGACGTATAAGAAATGTACCTCTGCATAATGGATATTTTGTTCGCAGTTATGATGAATAGTTTGGGGTTTCACTAAATTCTCATAGTGAAATTCATAAACAGAAAAAAAAAAATAGGAAAACCAGTCATGCCATGACAACAACTCTCTTATCACCTTCATGATAACCCTGAAGATGGTTTATAATGTAAGCCGAAACGTTTGCAGATAGTAAAAAATACATATTTTTAATTGTATATTTTTTATCAACCTTTGTAGAAACCTAACAAATCATCTACTAATAAATAGCAATATTTTGTATCATATATGCTAGCTTAAAAGTCTGAAAACACACAAATATTTTGGACGTCATAAAATAAATATTTACTTATTTTAAATTGAAACCGACTCTTGCGTATGTTTGTTCCACCAAGCGAATAAAATAACAAAATCCTCTGATGGTCAAACCGCAGGGTGACTTCTTTTTTTTCTTCTTTCTTTTTCGGTCACTGGGAGTACAAATTCAGAATAAAACAAACATGGCTTACAAACATAGGGCGTTCTGTTTTTATCATTTTACTTGGGAGAAGTATTATTCTTCCTAGCTACTGGACACTTAGTGCAATTCGCTCACTTGTTGACTTATCATAGTATGTGACAGAAGATAAACATTGCGCAGGGCACCCGGAGAGCTGTAAATATTTGTAAAGCTGTTTTTGGCCTTGTTTGTTACGAACAAACCCAGGTGTTCCGCATAAATTATACAAAAACAGATACTCTTTTGAAGTTTCTTTTGAAAAAACACCATAAAGTTGGTAAGAGAGTCCAGGCCGCTTTTGAAGATTTTACCGGGCTTTTTTGAAGGCCAGCTGGAAGCACAAATTGTTTTTTGGGATATACGTCTCGATATAGATATAGATAGATAGAACGATATATATCTCGATGGTCTAATGGTCAGCTCTTAAGTTCAATACTCTCAATGCATAATTTTTATTTTTTTTTATTTCTGCTATTCTACTTGTAGTGACACTGAGGATATCTGCAATAATCCTGGGAACACGAAGTTCTGATTGAGAGTTCCATTCTTCTTTGACTGGGAATAATCAGACGTCCTGAATTGTAAGCTGACCACACAACTTCTCTAATGCACCCCTTAGCCTCAAAGGGTAAAAATTACCCCGCAGGGTTTTATCCCCCCAATTTACCGAAATAAAAATTGGATTATGTGCCCCCCTAAGTCTCTATGGGCCATAATGGAACTATTTAAAAAAAAGAAAAGATAATATCCTTAAGGAAAGTCCTAATGATTGAGAACTTTTAGTCAAAAATATTGCTTTTCTAATCCATAGAGACATATCTAAAAGGTTTGTTGCAGAAATTTGTAGCAAAATGTATATTTTTATTCTCTTCCAATAAGGAGTTTCCGCCATTTAACTTTAACTTAAATTCTTATTAAAAAATAATTAATTTCAAACCCAGATGTTATATTATTTCTGTGAATTATATATCTAAACTGATCAATATCTTACAAAGAAAAACGAATTTACCTTTCTAATTTTTTTGAATTTTTCATGTCGTATGGTATTAAATAAGAATTATAAGCCTAACAAACAAACAAAAAAAAAAAACAATAGCTGAATGATGACATACAATTATCCTTCAATCCACTCTAAGCTTAGATTTTTAATACCATCTAAAGATTTTAAATATCTTAATTTTATGTAAAAAATATAAGCTTCCACATCTTTTATGTATTTTATACATTGAATTAGAAGGTTATTAAATATTAAATAAATGAAATATTCGATTTCTTTTGTGTACTTCTTACAATTGAATTGACCGAGTTTAATTAATATGAAGTAAGTAATAAACAATAGGTGTGTTTTCCATATTGGTTTTCTGAACATTAATTTTAATGTTACTATATTTTAGAAAAAAAAATGAATATTTTCATTGTACATTCCTTTATAAAGTGTCACTTCCTCTGTTTTGACCAAAAACTATAATTATTTATAGAAGAAAGAATGTTTAAGTTTTCTTTAACATAGATATTCATAAGGCTTAATCTTGAATTGTATGCCTAAAAGTTTTTTTTTTTTCTCATTTATATGGAATTGTTTTATTTATGAGTGTTCGATGCTATATAACTTTTCCTCAAAGCAATATGGCGATAAAGTTATTTCCTTCAGATGAGGAAATAAACATGTATCGTAAAAAAAAATGTTGGTGTTTTATTGTAAAGATCTTTTTACACTTCAAGTCACCCTTCAATATTGCTCAATACTATTATCCCATTTTTTTTATTTTATTTTATTACAACCAGTTAGAGGCCAATTAATGGAAAAAATTTACAAAAATTGGGTTAAGGAAAACTCGCTGAACAACTATTCATGCATTTAAACATTTATTATATATATCAGTAATGTTTAGTGCAGGTAGGGATATATTCGTTCAAGCTGAAAGAAAATCCTTTTATCCATCCTGCTTCTGTCGAGGAATACTGGCCAACTCGTCCGACCACTCTTCTGGAGGCGAGGTCCATGAGCCGTGTCTTACACTTCTTCGACACAGGCCGCTGCTTCCTCACCACAACTCGAATGCGTTGAGGTTAATCTTTCCTCCTGCCTGAAGATGTCTGTGGAATTCACTGCAGGCCTTAAGTGGTCGTAAAACAGCAACCATTCTGAGCGCACAGTTTTTAAGTGGGGAGTACGAGAAACAGAAGTACATAGTAGGTTTTATATCAGTTCGTCCAAAATACAGTACGTGGATTACACTTAAATATTGCTCCTTCAAATATTTCTCGTAATATATAATATATATTATTTATACTGCAGGCCTTTCGACGGTAGAAGAACGAGCCATCATCAGGCCTATTAAAATAATTGCCTCCATGGAATTGTGAAATGCTCTCTCCAATCTGGAGTGAACGGGGGCGCCAGGTTAGCTGATGGGATCTCTTTAATCTAAGCTATAGATGTTTACAATGGGGTAGCAACCTGCAGATAGCCCCTCCCTCCATGACCCTACGTGGTTGAAAGGGAGGCTAACACTGAAAAAAAAAAAAAAATCTTGATACTCAATGTCGATCAGTCGGCTTTGAATGTAGATGACCATTGATATAATCATATTCCAACTTTTTATCCAGTTAATATTTCCATTTGAATAAGTAGCATGTAATCCTTATCACTTTCAAAACAACTCTATTAACAATAAGACAATAATTACACTGGGGAACACATTTTATGTTGAGTTAGATCTGACACTGTTCTTACACTAAATTCTTGGCATCTGAATCTCAGAATAACCTCAGATTTTGTTTATCACGTCAACTTTTTAAACTACAGGATATCCTCAGAAATCATAAAAAAAAATATACAGTTTACAAAATATTTAATGTAAGTTAAATCGAGTTCATACATATAAAATTGTTTAATTAATGAACGGAGCTTAAAAATTAAGATAAAAAATTTGCGTTTGCAGCTTTTTCTGGAGTGTTTACTTTGTGTACATTCGCGCTTGATGCTCCACTTCGGCTGAATGCGGTACTGGGCGTATAGCTGACGGTAAACTAGGATACTCTATTTTATATTTGTTTTTCTTGTTATATCCCGATGTTTTCACTATACAAAAATAACAATCACTTGAATGATCTTTGGGCTCGCGCCAAATCATAGGTATACCAAATGGCAGCTTAGCACGTGTTCCTTTGGTCCACATCCGTAAACCTTCAACACACTGTTTGCACACTTTATAAGTGCTTACCCATGCTTTATCTTGATCACCAAGTTTCACTTTAAAATAGGCAAAATGTGCTTGTCTGACAAATGTACTGATGTTTGTCCTTTGACTGGGAATGGTAAAACTGCCACATATATAACAAAATGAATCGAGGCTGTTTTCGCACTTTCGACGTGTAGAAGCAGAGGTAGCCATAAGGAAACGTTTCAGTTCAAACACACTATGTAGTTCTGTACACCTCCGTAACGAAATACTAAATACTGCTTACCGACACACAACGTTTCACCACAGTATAACAGACTTAACTAAACAGGCAAGTCTAAACCAGCATGCGCCCCACCCACATAGAAACCGAACGTGACGTGATAGAAGAAAACTAAAAACAGTTTTGAAACCAGCCTAGTTCTATAGAAAAAAGCTAAAAAATCTAACCCAACGGAAATTGAGTTTCACATTGTTCCCCAGTGTTGTATTAGATATTAAGAATAATAACAATTGTCCAGTTTCATCACTCTAAACTAAATTCTACGGTTGCTGCAGCAAAATAACCTTTTCCCTTGAGCTCTAAATTACATTACCTGTGTAATCCCCACTATTTTTTTCCCCCAGATTTCAATCAATGATTAATTTCCTTTCGTTTTAAAACGACCTGTCGAATTCCTCAAAGGTAAAAACCAACTGTGGAATCTACAAATTTGTTTTGAGTATCATTACTGTAAAGTAAATAAAAAGCCAGTTTTTTTTTTTGCTGGAACTGGAAATTTCATGTAAAACCCCGCACCTATTAATCCGATTTCTCTGAACAAAAAACTATGGTTTTCTTTTGATATTTAAAAGCGATATACTTTCATTATGAAAAACTACTAATTGTAGCATGTAGACGATTCAATTTAAATTCTGAGGTTCAGAAAAACCCCCTAATTTCTTAAAATTGCCTTATAACGACTTAAATTTTTAATTATTTATGAAAAAACAAATCTTTGTTGAGTCCCATTGCTCCAAACTAAATACCACACCCTCTTTTTTTTTCTTTTTCTTTTTTTAACTTTTATTTATTTATTACATTCTGTTAAATTAAAACATTTTGTAATTTGGTCACCACAATAAATAGAGAAAAAAAAAATGACACCACTCTCAAACACCCTCTAGTAGAAACTTTGTTTACTCTCATGCGACATTTCACTTAATCCCCCACTCTTAATAAATCGATTTGTTTCAATAATAAACCTTAGTGTATCGTTTTGACTTTGAAGCCGATATGCCACATTTCATTAAGAAAAACTTATAACTATAAAGCGTTAACACACACTTTCATATGTATTTCTATAGATTTTGTTCAGCATAAGTTTCGGTATAACGTAGATACAATTGGAGAAATTATCGAAAATAAATGAGATCATCTCTACATCTCTTCGGAATTCAATAAAACAAATACAATACCCTTTGGTCATAACATCATATATATATATGAAATATTATATTATATTATGAATTGCGATCTCCCTCCTCATGGGTAGTTTATTATTTATATTATTTATTTCATAACGACCCGTAAGTGTATCCCGCTATTTTTTTTTTTTTTTTTGCTGTGTTAGCCTCCCTTGCAACCACTAAGGGTCATTGGAGGGAGGGGCTATCTACAGGTTGCCACCCTTTTTTTGTATCCCGCTATTTAAGAGAGCATTATGGATCTAGTTTCTAAAAATCCTAAATATCCTATTAATGGGAATTACAAACTTTTTTTCGCTCTGAATTCTTTATAAATTGTATTAATAAATATATTAACTCAGTAGTAATGTTAGGATATATAAATTTAGCTGTATTAATAAAGAATGGTTCTTAAATAGAAATGTCAAATGTATATTTGTTTAATAAATATAAATTACTTAAAAATT